>JASAMY010000836.1:0-48730 GCA_030248085.1 Paralinhomoeus sp. GSCO2_6
TAAATCAATTAATCGTAAATACGTCATCAATCCGTGTGCGCTGCGCTGTATTGTGTTGTTGCACTGTCGGTGCCGCGTTACCAAAATAAATGAATAATAAATAAATAAAAATAAACAAATGATTCGCCGGTACCACACCGCAATTCACTGCGCGTCGCAGTCCGTTTTCTTTCCCGTCTCCTCCATTCGCATCCAGCATGAAGTGAACCACTTTCTCTTCATCGATGCTCTCTTTCTGTTTTCCCATTATGATTTTTCTGATTTTCGCCGAGTTTTCAGTGCACTTATGCACCCGTCTCTCCCAGTGGTTGGACTATGGACTTGCAGAGTGGGCGGGATTCTCAAGAGGGGCCGTCCTTATGAAATGGCTATAGCCGATGATGGCGAGCAGAAGCATATTCAATGCGCGGCTAAATGCGAGAGGTGGCTGCCGCTACCTAGCTTGCCTCCATCTAGCTAGTTCGAAAATCGATTGGATTGCGTGGAAAACGGCTGTTGCGAAACTAGGGCGGGACCAGCAGACGTACACACGAACCGATGAACACACGGACTCGAGGAAGCAGGAGGAGATGTGACGCAGTGGCAGCATCTGGTTGCGTCAGCTGATGAGGCGGCTGCTCTGACATCATTCGCGGAACGATGTCAACAACATTGATTCTCGGAATTCGGAGTTGAAAGGACGTTGCTCTATTTCCTAGAACGAGGCCCTTCGCGGCCGCGTAAGAGGTGCTGCATCTTCGGGCGCGGGCTATATTATGATTTACCGTATTTCATCCAATAGACTGGCATTTTCTTCAGGACCAATCGAAAGTTACCGGCGGCCAAGCTACAATACCTATTAGAACAAATACGATACCGCTGGGAGCCGCTCGTATAACAGTTGTAGTTGATCGAACCGTGTGTCAGAATTGGACTTGCATTGCACGTACATGTCGAAACCATGTCGAAATAAACACAGCACCGTGTACAGGAATGTCACTGTACACCGGAATAGCAGCGAATCGTTTCTGTGCTGGGCTAATCGCAATATTCCCCAACGATATACAATCGCTTTCCAGACCGTAGCGACTCTGCGGCTTGGTCCGAGAAGCGAGCAAAAAGAGTCAGCAGCAGCGCTGTCGTCACACGAACGCCATCAACGGGGATCCGGACTCAACGAGACAGTCGCAGCACGTTCGAACGGTCAAGTAAACGGGCTGCCAATCTTCGCACAGGGCGGTGCCAAAGTTGCGCAACACCTTGAACGGCAGGAACTTTTGAATGCAGCTGCCGTAGCCTAGAAACGGTAGCGGCGACGACACTGAGAGACACCGCGCACAAATGAAATGATACATCTTTTTGACTTTTTTTCAGTTTTTTTTTTAAATTATTTTGGTGCATTATAATCGTTTAATCCTCTATTGTTGGAAATGTAAAGCTGTTTCCAACATGATTTAAAATGCCGTTTTTATCATAGAATATTATACCGCTGCTAATCGTTTGCCCTCTTTGCAATGTAATAATTCTAACTCTGCAGGAGTTTATTACGAGCAAACACACCTTTGAGACAGGATCCATGTCTGCAGATCACTTCATTAATTACCCTTGGAAAGTAGTCTTCCGGTAGCTCTCTCACGGCTCTGCATGATCCACAGAGGATGTGGAAACGCTCCTCTTCTTCATGGCCCGAATTGGTACACTTGACTGCGAAGGCCTCGCCTGAATCACGAAAAACCACCATAAATCTCTCAATAGTGCCCCCGGGGCACTATTCTTTCAACATCTCTTTGTCTTGGGGCACTATTGGGGGCTCTATACTTTTAACCTTGCCGTATCCAGGGGGCACTATTGTAGGAGGGCTGTTTGAGGATTTGTTGACCAGAAGAACAAATCATTTTATTGTGCAGACCACTACATGTACAGTTCGCACAAGTGATCGAGTCATTATGCTGTCTCTCATTTTGTGTGCAGTTGTTGTTGTTGTTGTTGGCATTGCAGTTGCGCATGTAGGCAGAGTAGTGTCAAAGAGAACACCGCAATTCCTCCATTACTGCATTGGGGTACTGTACTTTTACCACTACCCTGGGTCTTCACCCAGGGCTCTATTATTGGATGGAAGAGGATTTCTACTGTTTTATTCAACCTCAAGCGCAAATCGTACGGATATTTTTACCCCCCCCCCCCCCTTGGGCACCATTGGAAGAAGGGCGGGGGAGGTCCAGAAATCTCGCTTTACCTAGCGCAGTATTCATTCTTTGTTGGGATCCATTCTTGGAGAGGGGCGCTATTGGAGGACACTGCGCTGCGCTTTGTCATTTTTTAAGGAATCACCACCGCCTTGGCAAAAGCCATTGCCTCTATCAGGGGGCTTCTTCCCCCCCCCCCCGCCCCACCACATTCTGACAGCGCCCACCGATAAAGTCGTCGTCAGGCTGGAGCCTCTGCCCGAAGTTCTGTCTGCGCACTCTCCTTCTCAAGTCAAAATTGACGCTCGGCTGGTCGCCCCACCCGTCCGGGTCGAATTTCAGAAAGTTTCTCGTCTCCCCCAGCGGCTGACGCGGTCGGTTCGGCCGCCGAGGCCCGATGCTGCCTCCGCGATTCGAGAAGGTCCAGGCGTAACTCTGAGACTGCCAGAAGTTGGGATTGGGCATGAACGGCACGGGCGGCTTGGGAGACGAGTCTGTACAGGGAGTGGAGAGTCGTTTGTGCGCAACGATACAGCTTTGGGTGCCCAAATTTAATGTGGAAACTCACATTCACAGCTGAGCGATGTTTGTGACAGATAGTGACAGCTTTCGTCGCACATTTTTGTGCAAATTGGAAAATTGAGATTCTATGAGAATTTTCGACAAAAAAGCTGCTGGCGATATAGTTATACCATCAGTTAGACGAGAGCATCTTTCACACTGCGAACTGCACACTATAGGGTAGGTACCCTGCGGTGCGGTGTGCGTCCCACCTTGAGGGCGCGGCGTTGACCGCTCGCTCGTCGCCTCTTGTCGAAAGTTGTCCGACATTCGCTCGTCGGCGTCTTTGAAGATTTCGCTGATCCTCCTGGACTTTTCTTGGCAGGAAATGTCGCAGACGTATTCTTCCGCTACCTAAATTGTAGGTGTAGGCAATTGCATTTTGATGTAAAAGTTTTGCAATGTTGCAAGCAAACCTTTTGAAACTTGAGGTCGGTAAGGTCTTCGAATTGATACGCGGCGGTCTCATAGCTGGTGGCCATGTAGATGGGGTTGTAGAGGCCCTCCTCTCTCATGCGTTTAAGCAGTTCCGTTTCAGTGAATCGCTGACAGTGTTGCTGCAACATCAGAATGATTTTTCAGACTAAATACAGTATGTATGTAGAAACACAAAATTAAGAAAAAATTCTAAGAATAGCAGCAAAACATCGCTCACTCCGATCTTTGGCAAATCGTAGTCCACAAACGTCCCCAAGCCCTCTCCATTCAAGGGTGCCTTGTTAGTGGTGGCTGCAGTCGTTGTCCTGGCTGTTGTAGTTGTGACTGGCTCTTTAGTAGTGGTCGACCCCCTTGTTGTTGTTGGTGGGGTGGTGGACGCAGTTGTTGCTACAGGTGTAGTAGAACTGCTGCTTCTGCTGCTGGCTCGATTCAGAATTTGCTCGACCACGGCGTCAAACCGGTTTCGCTGGGCAGCCGAAAGCGCGACCAGTACTGAAATCATACACACTGCCCGCTTAAACACAGCAGCACAATCACCATAACGCGTCAGCAAATACACATTGTGCGGATTACAACTAGTGATGGCAATTTTGACGTTTTTCATTTTTAGGTAGGTAGGTTAGGTAAAACTGGTCACAAAGAAGCCTTAGGTAGGTTAGGTTAGGTAAGCTAGATCTTGCTGCTAGGTAGGTAGGTAATCGGGCAAATTCTTTAGGTTATAGGTAGGTAACTTAGGTAACTCCAAGTGTCAGGCAATAGTGCATGCATGTAGTGTAAACCTCCGAGTAGTGCTTGCCAGCACTATGCATTCAGCTTATCTTTACCCTGGACAGTGTTAGAGGAGGTTTTAAGAGTCTTAACTTTAAACTTTGAAAGTGCTCACCAAATCCAAAATGCAATAATAAAGCTTGTCCACATGTAACAGTGATTTCAGGCTTGCGTGCGTGCGTGCCGGTGCGGGCGTGCTGGTTCGTGCCCGTGCGTGCGTGCCAGTGCGCGCGTGCATGCGTGCGCGCCGGTGAGCGCGTGCCGGTGAGTGCGTGCGTGCGTCCGTGCGTTGGTGCTTGCTTGCGTGCGTGTGTGTGTGCGTGCCTGCCCTGCCTGCCCTGCCTGCCCTGCCTGCCCTGCCTCCCCTGCCTGTTTGCGTGCGTGCGGGCGTGCGTGCGTGCGTGCGTGCGTGCGTGCGTGCGTGCGTGCGTGCGTGCGTGCGTGCGTGCGTGCGTGCGTGCGTGCGTGCGTGCGTGCGTGCGTGCGTGCGTGCGTACTTGCGGGCGAGCACACGTGCGTGCATACATGCATGCGAGCGTGCGTGCGTGCCTGCATAGGTTTTGCGTATCAATGCTTGTCTTATGAAAAAACACTGTATTAAGGAAAAATTTGCAGGTGGCTGCAAAAAAAGGTGAATATGTGACGCTATTTTGTTAAAGTCCAGTTTGAAAAAGAGGGGTATTAATCAAGGCACGCCTCAAGCCACTTACGCTTTGCAGCTGATCAACTTCAGTTTGAACAAACCGTCTATAAAAACTGAACCAAACGCAGCAACACGTCGCATATTTGGCATTTTTTGTGCGAGCCACCTCATTCAGCCAAAACGCAACAGCAACCCTTTCACATCTCATCTCTCTCGGACAATGCGTTGCCATTGGCCATTACCATGGACCTGGCACAGCCAAACTTCCTCGATAAATAATCGGCACCCTGCTAACATTTGTGACATGTGGGTTGTCACCACAGTTAGTGATGTGTAGGCATACATACTGTACTGGCTCCATTTGTCATTCCCCTTTTGGCATTTCACCCAATGATGAACTACAACGTTTGCATAGTGCCATGCACCATTTTACATCTTGTGCGTGCGTGCATGTGTGTGCTTGCGTGCGTGCCTGCGTGCATGCGTGCATGCGAGCCTGCACGTGCATCATGTTCCATGTGCAAGATCATGGGGTCCTTCCTGTCTGTCTCACAACCAAGTGGCATTCGGTCATGCGGTCCTTCCTGTCTGTCTCACAACCAAGTGGCATTCGGTCATGCGGCATATGTGAGTGCAGTGTGTGTAGGTCTTAATAATTGCCACTGCACCTTCCTATGCACGCGAACACAAAAAATGCCAAATACCGTAAACCCTATAATTAGCCCCCCCCTATAATTAGCCCCCCCTATAATAATACACCCTCCCAAGACCGCTTTGAGTTAATAAGCCCCCCCTATAATTACACCCCCTCCCTAAATGGTACCAGTGTCTGAAAGGCACATGTTTCCATGTCTGGGTGTAAGTATGGTCGCGTATGTGTGTGTATGTACACGTATGTGTATGTGAGACTGTGTGAGAGTGTGTTAGAGTGTACCAACGTGTGTGCACAGCGCCTTTTTCCGTTAAAAATCGCCTCCACGCGCCTTTTTCCCCACACATCTTCCCACTCATCGACACTTCCAGTTTATAAGCCCCCCCGATAATTAGCCCCCCCCTATAATTATACACCCACCTAGCGCTCCAACGAAAAAATTAGCCCCCGGGGGGCTAATTATAGGGTTTCCGGTATGTGACGTGTTGCTGCGTTTGGTTCAGTTTTTATAGACGATTTGTTCAAACTGAAGTTGATCAGCTGCAAAGCGTAAGTGGCTTGAGGCGTGCCTTGATTAATACCCCTCTTTTTCAAACTGGACTTTAACAAAATAGCGTCACATATTCACCTTTTTTTTTGCAGCCACCTGCAAATTTTTCCTTAATAATATTCTTGCCAACGACAACAACCACGCAAACCCGACCGCCGGAAGCGAAAACAACGGCCTCGTTCGCCTACTGTATGTGCAAATGCTTCTGTTTGCACATACCATTTTTTGGCTCCATGAATTTTAGCTTAGGTAGGTAACCTAGTAGGTAACGGCAAAATCTAGGTAGGTAGGTTAGGTACAGGTAGCTCGAATTTCGCGCTAGGTAGGTTAGGTTAGGTTACCTAGGCCGAAAAAAGGCTAGGTAACCTACTAGGTAGGTAACCTAGCTAGGTAGGTTGCCATCACTAATTACAACAACGCAACGATCGTGTATAGGCGTAACGGCGAAATAGGCGTAACGATCGTGTATAGGCATGCGATAAGGTGACACGACATGGCTTTCGTCGCAAACAAGTAGTTGTTCTGCAGCTTTTGATCACTTTTACTGGTCGAATACCTGCTTCCGAAAGCGAGCCTCCAGAGCGCTGCTGCACTAAATCATTAACAACCTCAACCAACCTCAACAACATCAACAACAATCATCAACCAAGTCTCGAGCGAAAGTACAGTTGTTCAAAGTGCATGACCTGTTAGAATTCAGAAAACCAATAGTTTTCACAACTTTATAAAGCTCGCATCTTTCAGAACTTGTGTCAGTCTTACCAATCAAGACTGCGCCTTTGAAGGCGAACATTTTCCTCGCTAAACTTCTCCTTTTCTCCGGATCAAACCACCCTTCGCTTTTGGCAGTGCTCGGCTCTTGCAATTTCCAATTTCGTATCTCGTGACTTGTATTCTATTGTCCGCAGCGCGCGTGAGCGCGCGCGCAATTTCTTGCCTCAATCAGTCGCAGAATACGACGGAACACCGCGTCTGTGCGTGCGTGCGTGTGTGTGCGTACGCTGTTTGCCTGCGTGTGCGTGGGCGTATGTACGGCACGCGCGCGCAGAAAGCACCCCCCCCCCCCCAAGAGAAGATGGCAGGGGGAGCTGCTGTGGTGAAGGGAAGAGTGTAAAAACGTGTTCTCCAGCCAGCCGTGTGGCGAGGGAGTGTAGGGATGCGGAGTGTGCTGCAATATGGGAGGCGCAGAGACCTCAGTGCCCCCCCCCCCCCCATCAATGCGAGACGCGCGCGCGCAGCGCTGTGCGTGCGCGCTCATGGTCAGACGAGATGGAATCTCGGATGCCAACAGGATGACTGAGAATTGTGCATGGTTCGAGTAAAGAGTCACCATACCAACTCTCACTAGTTGACCCAGATTTTCTTATCAGTTCTAATCAGGAGCAGTTGTGATCTCCTTATCAATATGTATTTTTTTTAGCTGAGCACTACACGCGCTCAAAACCCACACGCACTTCCCACGAGTGTCCATTACCGGCCGCCCCCAACTGACTGACTGTCAGTGTCAGCGGCAGTGTTCGTTCGCCCCACTGCGTTCCTGCTGCTGCTTCGACTTTTCAACTCAGCCAACTTCGCTGTGTGTCTGTGCGTGCGTGCGTCTGCGTGTCTGTGTGCTTACATACAGGCGCGCGAGCGTTAGCTGCGTGCAGGCGTGGGCGCGGCGAGCCAGTTTGCTCTGTCGAAATACCGCCCGCCGCTGCCTTAGGTCGCCGCCTGCCCGCACCGCAGCGCTTTATAGACTGTTTAGACGGACGGGCAGCAGACGGAGGGAAGAAGACGAGAGTTATGTCGACTACCACCAGCTCGCATTCCGAGAGTTTTGTTCGACTGAAAGTGCTGCAGGCGGAGCTGCCCAACGACCTGAAGACCAGTCAAGAGGCCGAGATCACGTTCGCCGTCAACGTCAAGGAGAACGTCACTGTGGACGGTGAGCTGTTGGCTTTTGACTTTGCGTTCGATTGAAATTTGTGCAAAAGTAAAAGCGGTCATAAGCGTGGAATCCCTTGAAGAGAATCACACGGCTTGTGGCTGTGCACTGAGCCTACGAAATGACAGAAATATAAAATATAAAATGCAAAATAATATACCTAGCAATAGAAAATGAACCATGTCCATGCAACAAGACATTTGCAAAACCCTCTTCACGGTACATGTAGAACATATTAAAACCGGTATACATATGTGTCAGCAGGTCCATGTGGTTTCCATCGGCACTTGTGGGGCTGGGCTGGGTTTCCCTCTAACATGAAGCTATAGCTTCTATAGATCCACAAACTATTTGGTCATACAAATTCTTAAATGAAGTAAACCAAAAAACTGCTTGAGGTTTTTAGGCAAACGTCGTCTTGTGCAGCGCAAGAAGACACTCTATCCAGATTGGGGCAAATGCTTCGACTCTCACGTCCGGATGGGCAGAGTCGTCCACGTGAGTTCAAGTTCAGTTTTGAAGTTTGACTCCTTAAAAAGCTTTGTCTGAAAAAAATCCACCGCATGTACAACATCCACGTTACTATAGGTACACACTACACATGTTTGATAGTATGGATTTTGTTGCAGCTCGTCATACTGAGCGATCAGTGCCCCGTCGCCGACGCAGCGGTGCGCATCCAAGATTTAGTAGGCAAATGCAAGGCTGATCAGATCTCCCAAATCTGGATCAATCTGAAGCCAGCCGGCAGAATCTTGGCCCAAGCGAGACTATTTGTTGAAGGTTTGCTGCAGACAATTTTAATAGCGCAATGAAATTAAAATTTTTAGTATAGTTGAAAACTTTAGATTTTAGAAGGTTTAGAAAATTAAGTTTAAAGTTTAGAAAATTCGTTCCCGGTATTACCGAGTACGCCACATTTAGAATCCAAGCACACGCTGAAACTTGCGAAAACCTCGTCAAACGTCACCGACAAGAAGAAATCATTGAGTCCGTCGTTTTTCGACCGAGAAGGCGCTTCCACCTCCAAAGTGTCGGAAAGCAGCAAGGTTTGATTGACTTTCGCCATTAGCAAAAAAAAATCCACCATTAAAAAATTTAAAAAAACACCAACATATCACATCAACAAATTTTAGGTCAATACGTTGGAGGAGGTGGCAAAAACTCCGCCTGGAGAAGCTCAGAAAAACTACTTCGCCCACAGACGAGGCGCTCTCAGACGAGAGAGGGTGACCGAAGTCGCCGGACACCAATTCGTGCTGAGATGGTTCCGCCAGTTCACGTTCTGCTCCATTTGCGGAGAACTCATGTGGTGGGTGGTACTGGTACTGGTATATAGGACGGCGACTACGAATACGCCAGGGGCATCGTATGGCGTAGTGGTAGAGAATCTCGCCTCTCGCGCGCGCGGTCCCCGGATCGATTCTTGATGGATCCACTAAGATTGAACGTCTCCCGACCAATGGATTTTCTGGTGCTGTCGCTGCCCCGGATTACAGATGGCGCACTTTCGAATATCTTTGGTGGCTATCTCTTCCAGAATTGTTCGTGCAGAAATACACAATTTGACATTTCAAAAATGTAAAAGTGGATTCGAACAGATTTTGTGGAAAATAGTTTGAGTCACGTTTTTTTTAGTTTTAACTGCAGGGGTTTGCAGGGGTTTGGTCATGTTTGAAATTCCCAAAAAATGTTTTTTTTGCGCCAACGTAACTGAACCATGTCTTTCTGGAAAGTGACAGGCACTTACTTTGTTTGGTCACGGTCACGTCAAATATTGTAATCTTTCTGTTATGTGAAGCAACCGTTACATACGAAATGTGCAATGTTTGGTATGGTTTTCTTCACACTTAACCCGACTTTGAAGAACATGACAAGACGTGGTGCATGGTTCGTGTCACATGATATCCAACAATATACCATCATCAGCACATATCCAACAAACATGACAATAGTCTGACACTCAAAGCATAACTTTGTCACTTGTCCCGCAACAGTGGCATGAACGTGACAGTGGTGTGAAGCCGCAAGTAGCAGTTAGTGGAACACAGAGGTACATCACACGCAAGACAGTGCATCACTGTCTGAACCGGTTTGGGATGACACTTGCCAATATCTTTTCTTTCATAGTAGCCACATCTGCCGCGTTTAGCTTTCGATGGGCCATTGCCATCCATTTTTGCAAGTGTGTGACCAGACTTCAGCAACTGAGTGACAGTCACCTGTTGTGTCTGTTGAGTCACAAAGTGCTGCTTTGTCAGCGATTTCTGAATGCAATGCAAAGGTACATAGATAAAGAGGTAAGTGCAGTAGTCACTGAACTTGTTTCAACATGGCAATCTTCATGAGCTGCTCCATTAGGTGACGTTTGCAGTTCAGCATGGACAGGTTCGAATTGTTCGACAATTTTTTCTTAATACACAAAGTGTTGAGGAACAACAGTTCCAGGGTGTGGTCAAAGAATTTTGTTGTCCACTTGATGCGTCGAGTGGACCTTTTGACATGATCCATCAATTGATCTCCCTGGTCCACATAGCCCCTGAAGTTAGAGTTAGTTAGTTAGTTAGTTAGAGTTAGTTAGTACATTGACAAAACTGTGTAAAAGAAGTCGCTTACATGTGCTCAGAGTACAATTTGTACAGCAGAGGTTGAGTCGGCAGTTTCAAGTCATATTCTTTTGTTTTTCTATCAACAGTGCGCCTCCTGCACTCTCCAACAGCATTTGTCAAGTTTGGCAGAGAGCTGAGGAGGAGGCAGTGTTTACTGTCCAACCAGTTGCACACTGTCAGATTCGCTTGATTGGCAAAGGCAAAAATGCTGTCTCCTTTCCGGATGATGATTTTTTTATACTGAAAGAAAAAGCTGTGCACTCACACACGCAGAACGTGTCTTGACCATGACATTACCTCAGATTTCTTTGTAAGCAAAATGCTTTGAGGTAGAAAGGCTCTGGCTCGCCGCAGCGTGCCCACTGCATATGTGCCACGATCGTGGAGAGCCACAAAGAGGATTACGTCCGTGTAGTAGTTGTCAACGAACAGCTAGATGCCGTCATTGGTAAAATGGGCATTGAGCATGTTTTTAGCATTATAATGCAAATACAACCCACAGTTCGTCCTTGGTCTCCGTAGGAGAAGTCTTCATTTCCAAACTCATCATCAGTCAACTCTTCGCCAAAAATGAGTTCCCAAACTTTCGCAAATATTTTCCCTTTAGCATCAGTTCTCATCTGCCTGACATTGTGCATGATCGATCTGAACAATTGATGGTAAAGTTTGGAAAATTGCTGACCGAACCGTGACAATAACCTGTTGACATAGCCTCCTTCACTGGACAACTCATACGTCTTGATGCCATACCGTTTGCTGCCAGGCTTGCCAGGGTTGTGCGTGCGAAAGGGGTGCCGCCCTTTACACGGAATAATGTTCTCATCGATGGCAATGTTCACAGATGGTACATAGTTCAGATGCGCTCCAATATTGAATGCCTTTTCAAGGGCCTCAACTTTAAAGTTTCTGTTGTAGTTTTTCGATTTTGGATCACTTTGTCCATTAGCAGCAGACAGTTTGGGATCATAGAAATGCATGTACTTCTCAATCTGAGCAAATCGAGAGTACGGCAAAAGTTTTACGAGACACTCATTTTTGCAGACAGGGTCAAACCAGTGCATTTTTCTCTGAACCAGTGTACCATTAATAACATGGCAATACCATGGTGTGACAAAGAAGGGGTTGAACATACATCGACACACTGGCACACCGAGAATAGTAGCTTAGCCGCCAGGTATGCAGCGGCATCATATCGGTCCATGAAGTCATGCTCTATAGCCAGACAGCTCATAGCATGTTTGTTAGAAAACGTGAGCCACACAGCAAGAACATATTGAGCGACAGAAAAGAAAATGTCGCTTTCAGACGTGTCCTTGTCAAACAGACGAGGTCCAGGCGGTGGGCCGCCATAGGGACGCTTAGGCTAAAAGTGTGAGCACAGCTTTACCAAAACAAAATGACTCAAGTGTACTAACTAACCGCCAATTGCGGCTCTTTGTCAGTCCATGAAAATCCGTCGTGAACGGGCTTCACACCATCCACGTGTACTTTGTTGCGTTTCATTGCATCAGTCCATTTGGCCTCTGGCGCCGAATAATCAAGAACTGTGACAGTACTAGCACCAGTTGTGGACAATAAAGACAGAGGAGCAGAGGACTGGGTGCGCTCCGTCACAGTTTTGACATTGTTTTTTTTTATCTGTCGCCGAGGCGGTGGCCGTCGCGGTGGTGGCTGCCTTCGTGGTGGTGCTGGTGGCTGGACTAAAGGCAGAGGACTGGTGTAGTTATATGAGGTTATAGCCGTTATATAACAGACACATTGTACCAGTGTCAGCAGTGGAAGTGTCACTGTCATCTGATTCGGATGTTGAGTATGAAGGCGTGTCAGAGTCGGAACTGTCTACAGAATTGTCATGGTTGTTAGGGGACTGACAGTCATTAGACACTGTTACGTCCATCCTCCGAATGAGAAGCAGATGTGAACGTGACGTAACCGTGCACCTTCAAACGACATATACTTCCTTTTTAGGACACTGAAAAGCACAACGAACAAGCAACTATATTCGCATGAAACCGGTGCGTGCGCCGTGCAAAATGCGAAATGACAACGAATGTAATGTTGCTGCACATTCTGAATTCAGTTGTCATCGTCATCCTCATCTATCAGGCGCCCCAAAGATTTCGTAGCCTGAACATGAATGCACCATGCACATGTATGGTGTACGTACAATGTGCATTGCTTGCCTTGTCACGGAGCAGCATCATCTTCGCATCGGTGATCTGTCCGTGAACTTGACAGAACCGTGACACGATCGTGATGATGTGTTCTTTTTCCTTTAGTTGGGGATGCTTCCGCGCCTTCGTCAGCAGTCGACGCAGTGTGTCCTCTCCGACCTGATGGATAAAGCACACCTTAGGCTGCACCTTGAGAAATTGGACAGACATCTTCCATTACCCCACACTCCTCTTCGTCATCGACGTCGCTCCAGTCGTCTTCGTCGAAAACGTCACCGACACCGACATTGACAAGTGGTGACACCAACACCGGGTCTGTGCACATGCCCCTGAGGCATTGTGCGCCACAACACGAGACAGTTAAATGCACCATTCTCCATGGAGTCGATGATGTTTCGTCGCTGCTTTGCCGCAGTGTCGTCGTCAGACGAGAAAGTCACCCCCTCGTTGGCGCTCTCCTTTTGTTTCGCCAGAGCAGTGCTGCTGCTGCTTTTGTCGACGGTTGCAGTCTTGTGCTGGTGGCGACTATCCGACTTGGGCTGGTCTTTGCCGTCAGATTCTGAGTCTGACGAATTGATGTACGCCCGCCCAGCCTGGTTTCGACTCTGCAGTGGTCAGTGTTTCTATTTACTGTCAGTGTCATGTGCACTGTACAGCACACCTCGGACTCGGCCTTGTCCGACTTCTGCTTCTTGTGTCTTGGCGATCGGGCAGTGGACTGCGTTTTGACCGCCTTCTTTCTGAACGTGACACAATGCAGACAAACGAAAAGGATGGGTTTGTGACGCAACTGTGGCAGCACGCACTTTGAGGAAGTCGTCTTCTTCTTCGGAGATCGCATCCCGAATGCTCCGAACATTTGTCGGAACAACAACTTGTTCTCTTGCAGATTTCTGGGCCGTGTTCCACACAACAATTGCTCACAATTGGAAGTTACAAAACGAATAGTGTTCAATGGATGTAACAGTTGTGCTAGTGTGGAACACGTCCCTTTTGCGCAGCAGCTCAGTCGGCGATTCTTTTGACTTGTCCTTGGTGGCTGACGAGGTCGGTTGCAGCGCCTTGGACTTGCGACTGTCCTTGTTCTTTTCCCTCTTCTCTTTCTGACTGCGCTTCTTGTCCTTGTCCTTGTCCTTGTCACGGTTGCGCTTCGGCGCCTCGTGTTGTCGCGGTTTGGTCGCAGTTGCCAGATGTTTCTTGTGACGCTTCTCCCTCGACGGTCCTGGCTGTTCTTCGTCATCCTCTTTGGCTACGCCGACAGGATCCCCGTCAGCCTTCACGCCGTCCACGTCAGCAGTCGCCAACGCCAATTCCTCCTGTTCCTTCCTGTTCAGCCCTAAGTGCAATGATCACAATTATGTCACGGTCGCGTCATCGTTTTGCACAGAGGATGCACCTGCCGAGTTGTAGTTGTCGATGTTCAGTGGGCGCAAGTACATCGACTGACGACTGACTTTCATGTAGTCTGCATCATTGCCATCATGTTCGCGGGCGCGCTTGCTCGAGTGGTCCAGAGTCCACAGGTTGCGGAGGACGAGCAGCACTGCCTTGAGCGCAGTTTCCTGCACAAAAAGCACGTAGAAACAAATCATACTGTCACTGTTGTGTCATGAACAGAACAGTGTTCTGCACCTCAGAGTACTTTTCCTTGTTGAAGAGATCTGCTTCCGCCGTTGCATCCGTCAGCGCGAGGCGCAGAAGTGACTGTTGTCTCTGCACCACCTGCTCAGCCGTGTACATGCGCAAAGTGGAGCCACCTTTGACGCCTCTCTTTCTCCCGCATGGGAGAAGCGTCACAGGGTCGTAATGCGCCGACTTGGCCACTAAACTGGGGTGTAGTATAGTGTCAGTGTAGTGTCAGTGTCAGTTTGGGAACGGACCATTGAACATGCTCCACGTGATGCGCACAACGTCTCGAAGCCACGCTATGAGCGTCATAATTCGGAACGCGGCGAGCGTTATGGGTGTTGCGAAGTCGCGCTCCAGTTCGAAACCAGGGGGCTTGCCGGCAGCGACCCAGCGTTCGTAGCCAAAATGTTAGGATCATCTCGTTTTCCTTCACGAAAATGAGGAGAACGTCACAGTTCAGTCACAAACCGGACAATTTGGATGGCGAAGTTGAGCGAGCACGTCTTCTTCCAGTGGTCTGGGATGACGGTGTCGGCCGTGATGAGCAGCTCGTGCGTCAGTCGCTCCTTTTTAGTTCGCGTGGACACACCGAAACCGTGGCACACCTCGCGTTTCAGCGCCAGCTTGTCAATGATGGCCGCCATCGACGTGGCTGCAGTAAAATAACGTTTCATTAGTGGCAACGTCAAAGTTTGGTCACTTGTTCACCTCCTTCCACCACCAAGTCGTTGTGGCTAGCAATGGTGTCGGGTCTCACTATGGCCCTGTCCCAAAGGCCGTCTGGCAACTGCATGGGCGGCAGATTCACAGCCTGCGTTCTGCCAGCGCCAAACCGCGCAGCAACTTTTTCTTCGATGTACTCCTTTGACATCTTGTCCGTTAGCGGTTCGCCAAGCAGCGCTTCCGCGAACACGTCGAAACCTTAGCCATTCGGCATGGCCCAGTTGAGGTATTGTCTCACATTTCACTCACGATTTGAGGACGAAGAGTCGACTTGCTGGTCGTTCAGTCCAACATGCTCGGGAGGTGGCTGCGGCCGAAGCGGTGGACGCCGCACCCGACGGGGAGAAGGCGACCACGACCGCGACGGCTGGCCCCGTCGCGTCGATGGTGAACGCGATGTCTGACGTGGTGGTGATGGCGACCGCGCCACCGACGGCCGGCGCTGCCGCGATTGTGGGGGCGCCCGGGCCGGCGACGTCCGGCGCTGCCGCTGCCGCGGTTTTGGTGACGACCGGCCCCGTCGCGCCGATGGCGAACGCGACGCCCGTCGCGGCGATGGCGAACGCGACGCCCGTCGCGGCGGTGGCGAACGCGACGCCCGTCGCGGCGGTGGCGAACGCGACGTCGACAGCCGGCGCTGACGCGGTGGTGGCGACGACTGCGCTGCCGACGGCCGGCCCCGTCGCGGCGACGGCGAACGCGATGACGACTCTTCCCAGTTGCTGCGGCGCAGAAATTCCTTGGGCTCCTTGCCTCCCTTTCGGCGCTTCACCACAGAGTCCATGACGAATCGAAACTATTGACTGAAACTACACCGCCGTTGTTTGTGCAAGCCAAACACTAAACTTGCAAGCAAAACAGGTACCATCGATTTTTTTGAACAACGTCCGCAACGTGACACTTTTATTCAAAACATCCAGCTCCTCTCTATCCTCTCTCTAAGCAAACGCTTGCGTCAACAGCTTATGTACACACTAACTATAGCGTTCGCGACACAGTGCTTAAAAAATCCGACTTCTGCGACTGTGACGGTACAGCGACGAAAATACATCGGGCACGGTGGTAGTACTCAACAACAGTGGCTAAACTTTGGCGGAAAAAAAATTGAGACAAATTTTTTTCTTTGCTTCTTGACGCCTCTCTTACTGGTCGCCTCGCATCTCACTCGTCGCCGTTCAGCCAGGGAGCGTTCGGCAACTCGAAGTGCTCATTGTCGGGCAGCAGCAGGTTGCTGGCAAACATGCAGACTGCCTTGACGCCCTCCTTAATACATGTCACGGTGCAGACTTGGTTTGCACGGCTGACACACACACACAACAAACCCAAGTCAGCTTGTGCGAGTCGTACACTCGCGAGACGCGCCAGAGGACTTGGCGCAGCGGCTCCGGCCAGCGGTTCGTGCGGAACAGGTTTCTCGCCGGGTACTGACGGGGCGTGTTGAAGATGACGTCGGTGAAGTACTGTTTCTTGCCTGAACAGAGATAACTAAACCCTTGCAAAACCATGCAAACAAAATGGACTGGGTCACGTACGCCAGATAGTGTGCCCGTTGAACATGGTCAGAGCCAGATCGTCGACCGGCACAGGGCACCAGGACAGGCACTTCGCCACTGCGGCCGACACGAATCCCATGTACCGCCCGTGCAGGTCGTCCATGCTCTGGAAAGGCATCGAGCAGCCGACGGTCGACCCTGGAAATCAGTCCGACCAAAAAACCTCGACAATACCATGACGCATGTGTAAACAACGTACAGCCGTGAGCGATGGCCACGTCAGTGCAAATTTTCGCGGCGTGAGCGGCTTTCGCGAGGATGTCAGCCTCGTCCAGCGCCGAGAAGCGCACCGACGTCAATGGCGAGACGACCGCTCGCACGGTCTGGTTCAAGTACGTCACGACGTACCATTCCATGTCTGAATTATGTAGGCACCACTTATAACGGTAAAGCGAACCACCTGTCATGGTCACGTCACAGTTTTGAACACACCCGCTTCGCCGTAGGTGATGGCTCTGTCGATCACCATAAAGTCGTGGTACCTGTCGGACAGGTATCGGTCGCGCAATTCCCAACCGTGGACGTCCATGCCGTAGTAGCCGTAGCCTGCGACGTCGAAGTACTGGGACATGTCGTCGAAGCGCGTGAAGCGTCGAAGCGTAGCCGAAGGTGGCACCAATCGCAAATGAAATCTGCCAATGCGGCGGTGCGGCGGTAGGGTTGACTGCGCGACAACAGCACAATAACTTCAGGCGGTGTACAGCAAAGCCAAAGCAGCCAAAGGGATCTCACAAACTGCCTTTACTGAGCCTTCCTCACCACAGGGGGCACGCAAGCAAAAGCGACGCACTACACACAACGACGTGTCACCGCCCCACGGTGATCCATGCCAACACAAAGATGAGTGACTGCACAAAGAGCGGCGGCTGCGTGACCTTGACGCAAACGCAGCAAGCGTGAATGCATGTGTGTCACGACCAAATCCAAAAAAGACTAGTAAACAGCAAGCGGCGCGTTATGCAAAGGACATGCTCAAGCAGCAGAAAGAATTACGATGCATGTCAGTTCACCCTGTCCCCTTTCAGCGACCGCTTTGAAATGTCCCTCACAGCGCGCCGCATCAGATTTGCGTGTAGCTCTTTGATTTTCCAGCTGATGTTCAAAACCACTTCCTGAATGTGGCAAAGCATGTTTGCCTAGACACAGACACAACAGTGACACTTCGGTGCATACCTTGTCGTACTTCATCAGATGGAATGTTTGGCTGACGGTTCTGAAGATCGTCCCGAGCGGCTCAACCCACATCTTGTGGTTGACCATCTCAGCCTTCGTCAGCTCTTTTTTGTTCTTGGAAATCTTTTTGTACACAGCGCCACTGTCTAAACAAACCATTTGAGTTTGTCACCACAGCAGAACAGCGACAAAACCAAGACCGAACCTATCACCACTTCCCCGTCCCGGACGAAGAACATGTGGTTCGTCCCCACATTCCTACGGCTGTAGTTCCACAGCATTCTCGCAAAGTCCGCAGCCTGAACTGTGTCAAATTGGTACGTGACACTCCCCTTCGGTCTGCGCAACCAAACCGAACCCTAGCATCCGGGCTCCCTTCTTTTGTGGCCATCAGGGCTCTCTGAATGGTGCCGCTGTCGAACTTGGGCACGCCATTGTAGTAAACAATGGCGCGTTTCTCGCCGTTCGACATGCACAGTGTCAGAACATTGGCACCTACGTTAACCGCACTGTTGACACTGTTCACGCGGCCATTAATTGAACCATTCCATGAACCTGCATTGTTGACGTTGAGCCGCAGAAACTTGTCTTGCAGACGAACCGCGCTGCTGTCAGTGCTCAGCGCGCCTTTGAACTTCATGAAGGGGAAGTAGCCGGGCTCACCGACAGCGGGCAGATGAGCGTGCTGAATGTGCGCACGTGCGTGTTACGCATGAGCGTAACTATGACAAGACCATGACCATACCTCCGTCTCATCCGACATTGGCATTTCCTTGTTGTCATTCACAGACGCGAATGAGTCGTCAGCGTCTAAAACAGAAAACCGTGACAAGAACGTAACAAAAGAATGTAATGGATGCGGGCAGCATACCATCGTCCATGGAATCGTTGGTCGCAATTGGGCGTTCCGTCGAATCCGTTGCAGCACAGCCCAGGGCACTGACCGCACCCGCAGCTGTCGACATGGCAACGTTTGCTCCCAACAAATCTGCCGCACCAGCCGCGGTGGGTGCAGTGCTGACGGGTGCACTGACGGGGGGCGCAGTAGTGGCAGCGCCAATGGGCGCAGCAGTGGCAGTGCCGATGGCCACAGCACCGGTAGCGGCAGCGGTCAAACGCGCGTCAGCAGGCCCCATTCGGAGTTCGTCGTTGTCGGTCGGGAGAGTGCCAGCACGAAGTGACTCTCCAGCCGAGAAGAGTGGCTTTGCCGCATTCGGTAGGGCATCGCTGAACAAACACAAACGCACGTACTCATCGAACACAACAACACTGTGGCACAAAAGAAACATGCATGCACTGTTTTATTGAATGTAACAAAACTGCAACGCGAATATTACCCCAACAGCGCCGCGACAGTGACTTTTTTGACCGTCCTGTCCTCTTGCCCTTGCTGCTGCTGTCCCGGCTGTTGTCGTTGCTGTGGTTGCGCAGATGCGTGCTGCTCCTCTCCTCTGCTCTCACAGCCACCACTGTTCGGAAACTGCTCTTGCCAACTGTGGCGGTGCATAGCCTCTTAAAGCACCTCAGATACATACATTGCCACCCCCCTGGCATGTCTAACTGACCAGCAGTAGCAATCAATTTTCGCGAGTCAGCACCAAACAGCGATGTGGACAGCGCCTTGAATGCGTCCCACCGGCTGCCACCAAAGTGACCTCTCTGGTCCGCCAAGAGGGACACGAGAGAAACGGTGTTCTGCTGCACAGCATTTTCCACTGCTCTCAGACGGTGTTCCACTTTCCGCAGCGCATCGGCAATGATGGTCGCGTCCAGGCGTCGCGCGTGAACGTGCCGGGTGTCGTAGTCTTGTCGCGTTTCTAAACATATGCAACATGTGACAATACCCTGACAACACACAAAGAGCAAAGCACCTCCAGTTGACGCCTGCACAACAGCCTCTCCTTTCTTGTGACCAAACTTGAGGTGCGAAACAGCGTCAGGGACAGTGTCTTCTTCCAGCAGCGCCTCAAACACAGCCACCATCTCTTCGTCAGGCTTGGCAGCAGGCGATTTTCTAGCCGTTGACGTCGACGGGCCAGCAACATTGACTGTGCGCTGATGCCCAACGGGAGACAGTGTCGGAGGCAGCACCACCGCTCCACCAGCACTGCGGGACTCCGTTGCCTCGTCACCATCATGGTCGTGCACAGCACCAACTTCTTTCTTCTTCCGTCCAGTTGGCCGTTTGTGACTCCTAGAATGCATAAACCACGACTGAATGATGACATAATTTTCTGCAGGTGACGCTGCACAGCTAACAGTTTTGTTGGGCCGTACCGGTCCGTATCCTCAAACTGCGCCTCCAATTTTCGCTTCGCAGTCAATCCTTTCTGCTTCTGTTGCTGCTGCTGCGTCTTTGCCAACGTCTTGCGTACTCTGTCCCGGGGGGTGCTGAATTGTTCAATGATTTTGTACAATGACAGAACAAATAAATGATGGCCAATGACAAATAGCTCACTAGCGTGTGCAGAGCACTCGACCGAGCGAATCGAACACTTCATCGATGTCGTCCACCTCTACCCATGCGACAGTAGCACTGTTCAAGTTCGTCAGCTGTTTCTCACCGTCCATGCTCTGGCACGCAAGCACTCCTGAATTGTGATTGCAAAATCCAATTCAAATGTAAACCTTGACAAAACAATGGTGAAACCTTCTTGTCCGTCTGCCACGATGACCATGAACACATCACCAGACCGAGTCTTGATGGAGCGGCCTGTCATCTGGTGATGGTTCAGCGCTGTCCGTAGACCGGCGACGCGAGTGGAGCGCTCCCGGCGTTTCTCTTCTTTCAATGCTGGGATTTCGCCGTACACTTGCTCCGGCGAAAACCACCACTGAAACCCAAACCAAAAATACACTACGCTTGCACAATCTGTAGCAAAACAATGACGTACCAGCGTGCCATTCACTTTCACACCATAAAGGTGGACACCATGTCCTTTGAACTCGGCAAGAAATGTCCCTTTCATTTTGCAGCCCCAGCCAGTCATCATCCAGTCGATCGTAAGGTCCCAGACGACCACTGGTTCACCAAAAGTCGGCACCGACCACTGACGCAACCGCGACCGTTCAGACAATGCCTGAACAGGGTTCCGTCACTGTATTGAGTGTTCAGCGCATGAGACGACAGCATTTTGCCGCACTTTCGCAATAGCCTGTCGGGTGCTGCATTTGGCCTGCAACACAGCTGCCGAAACACTGAGGTCGTCATCAGCAGTGCTCTTGAGCTTGTCATGCAGTCGAACCTCACCCTGGCACTGACCATCTCCGTACGTCTTCAGCCTGCAAATCATTGCATGCTTCATTCATCATCAAAACCGTGTCACAACTTTTCATCACACCATACCGATGTCAGTGCTGTCGTCCTCGTCACCGCTCTCCTTGTCCTCCTCCAACGTCTCATTCCCGCCATCCTGCACGCCTGCGGCTTCATCGACTATCAAGCCGTCGCGCGTGTCGCTCTCAACGCCCTCTTCTACCATGTTGAGAATAGCGTCTAAAACTTCCTCT
Organism: Paralinhomoeus sp. GSCO2_6; assembly: GCA_030248085.1. Lineage (NCBI taxonomy): Eukaryota > Metazoa > Nematoda > Chromadorea > Monhysterida > Linhomoeidae > Paralinhomoeus > Paralinhomoeus sp. GSCO2_6. The sequence goes on from JASAMY010000836.1 coordinate 21,076, forward strand.
TCAACGCTCTTGAATGGAGTGGCGTTGTGGCCTACATTAAAGAAAATTCAAATTAAAAAATGCAATATTCCATTAAAATATGGTACATTCACCTGAGAGTGCTTCTTCGGGGCAATCCTCTCCTCCCCCACCAACTCCTTCATCAAATTCTGCCTCACTAAGTGCCAGAAATTAACAGATTTAGAAGATTAAGTCAACAAATTAAAGTCAAAACAAATTTTTTCGCCAAACTGCACAAACACAACTTGGGGTTGTGTTGTGCCACATACAAAAGTCAGCTCTAAATAACAACAGCAGGATATGTTGTACTGTGACAGCAAATTTAAACTTTCTTTTATTGTTAGCACACAGTGCGACCAAATTATGCTCGTGTCATATTCCAGCCACAGACCCAGAATAGTCTTTTCAAAAATATTGATGTCGCTGTTCAGAATTAAAAAGAACAGCATCATGATGCAAATGTGGTTGAAATTTTTGACATTTCGGAAATTATGACCATTTTACCATGGTTTGGTTGCGGTACAAAAAATGTGCCTTAACCTTGACAAGAACTGCCTTTTTTGTATGTACCTACTTTTGGTTAGCACACAGTGCGACCAAATTATGCTCATGTCACATTCCAGCCGCAGACCAAGAATAGTCTTTCAAAAATATTGATGTCGCTGTTCAGAATTAAAAAGAACAGCATCATGACGCAAATGCGGTTGAAATTTTTTGACCACATTTCGGAAATTATGACCATTTTACCATGGTTTGGTTGCAGTACAAAAAATGTGCCTTAACCTTGACAAGAACTGGCTTTTTTGTACGTACCTAGTTTCGACGCAGAACAGTTTTTTAACACGTATCGGATGAACGAGACGTGACCACGACGAGAACTGGACAAAACCAGGTTCAGTCACGTTGGCAGAACAAAAAACCGTTCACTTTTCCAAATTATGGCGTAGTTTGGTCATGTTGGTGCCACGTTGACCGAAAGTTGTCGACATTTTTGGGAAAAAAATGGGGGTTTTGACGAGGTGTAGTCATAAAACAGCGATTTTTTTCCTTGCCGTCGAACGTGACGCAAACTTTCATTCAAAAAAAAGTTTACAAAAGTAAATTGTAAACCCCTTTTTACAATACTCGAAGAGCTATGTATGTATGTGGCTCTAGACTGGAAGGCGTCATGGAAATGGGTATACTGTACTTGATATGGGCCATTGACGGCCTACCTACTAATGTATGTAGCGTTGCCCCTAATCCAACAACAACAACTACATAACAAGGCATGGCATCCTGACATTCAGGGGCTTCTCAAAGGAGGGTCACCAGTGCGTGGTGTGCAGATGCGCCACGCATGTGAGATGCTCCGAGAAGCTGCTGGTCAGATGCCCTGGCTCCGCCGATGCGTCCACAGAGACCGCTGTGAGTTGGCGCGTGAGGATTGAGCTGAGAACCGCGATAAAACGCTCTGATTATCGCTGTGAGACTTTAGATGACGACCCCACTGTCGTTATTTTGGCATTACTCTAGAATATAGCGGTTGTAGAAAATAATGTAGACAAAAAAGTAATAGAACACTGTAAGAAAAAAGAAATAGAAAACAGTTGAGCGAACTAGCGATTCGTCTTTTGTGCAGCAAACAACAAACGGTTTAGACAGTCAAGGAGCGCGTGAGAGTGGATGTGCCTCACAGATTCAAGCCCATGACCTTCAAGAGTCCGTCGTTTTGCGACCACTGCGGCTCACTGCTCTACGGTCTCTTTAGGCAGGGTCTCAGCTGCGAAGGTGGGTTGTAAGAATGTTGATCGACAACAAAAGATCAAACTGCATTAAAAAAAGTTTTGAGAAATCAAGCAACGGAACAACGCAGCCCACACACACATTGATTAGGCGCCGCAAGATGCCCACACGCAGAACTCAATTCAGATTTTGACAGTGCGGTAGTCATCAATTGCGCGTATGGTAGATTATTTGCTAAATTCCAGTGTGCAAGATGAACTGCCACCACAAGTGCCAGAATTTGGTCGCGAACCTCTGCGGCGTCAATCAGAAGAAACTGTTCGAGACGCTGGCCGTCATCGAGCAAGAAAAACAGCAGAAAATGCTAAACTCAACGAGACCTCTGCAACAAAAGGGCCTCAACAATGCTTCGAGGTTTGACTACAATGCCCTTTGGAGCATTTCATCGAATTAAAAAGCGCGATTCTCTGATGCTCGATTATTTCAGATTGTCCGACAAAATTCGACAGTTGGTTGTTCCAAGAAAGTCATCCAGCTATGGGCTGCAGGCAAACAGGTATACCTATAATGTGGGTGGCTGATCTGTTCACACTGGTGTGTAAACTGGCATTTGCAGTTGCAGCGCTAGTGCTTACAAATTTTCAAAAAATAAACAGTGAGCAACCTCTTACAAAAACCTAAAAAACTACCAACAAAACGCTTACACAAAAACCCTTGAGCAAAATTGTACCATTTTCAGAAGCCAAAGTCAAAAATCCGAAGAGCCAAAGCTGACGCTGGATCACTTCAAGTTCGTCAAGTTGATCGGCAAAGGCAGTTTCGGGAAGGTGCGATTTTCCCCAATTTTGGCTCGCGCTCAATTTGTTGAGTGCATTGTGTTCAAGTTTTCAAAATTCAAGGTGCTGCTGGCCGAGTTGAAAGCGCCGCCTTTGCAAAAGTCGAAAACGAGGCGGGAACAGGCGCGCTTCTTCGCCGTGAAGTGCCTCAAGAAGGACGTCGTCATCGCCGAGAACGACACCGAGTGCGCCTTCATCGAGCGCCACGTGCTGATGCTGTCCTCGGGCTGCCCGTACATGACCAGGCTGGAGGCGACGTTCCAGACGGAGGTTTGAAAGTTTCGTTTCGTTTCGTTATCATATACGCTGTTTGTGGTCTAGAGGGGGTGGTGCAGGGGTTAGCACACAGGACCGGTATTCCCGAGACCTGGGTTCGAATCCCAGCACTGCAGTCGCCTACTGCTTTCCACTAGTCTTCAACTGTAAGCGTTGCTTGTACGAATTGAAACGACAGTAGTACCTAGCGTTGAGTGTAGTTGGAGAGTAGATGTTGGGTTGAGTAGAGTAGCTAAGAACAGTGTACCAGCCTAACCAGCCAGCCGACAAGCCTCCAATAGTGCGCCAACGGACACTGTAATTCAAATGGGGCATCATAATGTGGTGGGGGCACTACTGGAGTATCTTTGGCTACGGTACCTAAAAGTCACGCCATGTTGTGCATGCACCCATAGTCCCATACACATACAAGTGTTGCATTGCAGCAGTATGTAATAGCAGCAGTTAGGTATGCAAACTGCACTCGGGACGCACATGCAAACTTCCAGACGCACTTGTTCTTCGCGATGGAGTACGCGGTGGGCGGCGACCTCATGCACCACATCCAGATGGTGGGACGCTTCGGGGAGGCGCGCGCCAAGTTCTACGCTTGCGAAGTGCTCGTGGCGCTCCAGTACCTGCACGGACACAGCATCATCTATAGGTGAATGACTGCGGTACCTACGCAATCTTGGAGAGTTCAATGAGTAAAGTACAGTACCTACCGTAAATCCTCGAATAGGGTCTTCTGCAATAGAGGCCCCGGGTAAGGAGAGGTTGAAAGAATTGTGCCCCTGGGCACTATCGGAGGATTTACGGTATCCACGTATATCCATCGTTGCCGGCAGATTAGTTCAAACAGTCACCTAGGCAGCTAGGTACATAGGTATGTCAGCTAGGTACACGTACATTCGCACAACTGGCACAACGCAACACACTTGACGCTGCCCTGCAGAGATCTGAAACTGGACAACATCCTACTGGACGCCGCGGGTCACGTTCGCCTGTCGGACTTCGGCATGAGCAAAACGGAAATGAATCGCGAGAACGGATTCGCCACCACCTTCTGCGGCACGCCCGACTACATTGCGCCTGAGGTCGTACAGACAGATAATAGGTACCTATATGTATGTGCACACGTGAAGGCCGGTTAGGTACTGTATTCTCTCTGGACCTGGAGAAATGCGTGCTGGCGTGCAACTTACAGTGGGCGGTGTTTGACGCCAGGCAATGCCGGCTCCGCCGTTTCTCCTGGCTTATCATGCGTGATTTGTGGAATAGGAGGCGTGCGAGTGTGGTGTAGCGGTTAGCATCCAGGACTGGAATCCCCGAGACCTGGGTTCGAATCCTTGCACTGCAATCGCCTTTTTTCCACAACTCTTCAATAATTACATGGTACAAACTGTACATAGAGTAAAGGAGCATAGAATGCTTGGATGTAAGTGCGAAGAATGCTGTTTCAGATTGTGAAATGCGAGCCTTACGACCACGCGGTTGACTTCTGGGCTTTTGGGGTGCGTTCCAACGTTTGATGTGCAATGCAGTGCACTACAGGAAACTGTACTGTACGCATTCTCCAGGTGCTGCTGTACGAGATGCTGCTGGGGCGTTCGCCGTTCGAGGCGGACAGCGAGGCGGACCTCTACGACGCCGTCGTCGAGAAGCGACCTCGCTTCCCCCGAAGTCTAGCCGTCGACGCCGCCAAGTGTCTCAGCGCGGTGCGTGCCTGCCCTGTGGTGCCCCTTCCTGTAGTGTCCGACGAGTGCGCTTGCACGTGTGTCATTAACCTCTCCTCTACTTTGTCCCTGGGGGGGGGAGAGCAGGAGAAGAACAATTCTACCCGGGGGGGGATAATTTATGTGCGGAGGCAAATTTATTGTCGTGGGTGGTGTAGTTTTGACGAAGGCCCATTAAACGCTTTGACGCTGCAATGTGCTTTCCTGGTTGGTCAAAATCGCACAAATACGGGTAACTTTGGTTTTACCTTTATCTTTTCCATAGCTGTTCGATCGCAATCCGATCACTCGACTCGGCATGCCTCAGTGTCCCGACGGCCCCATCAGGCGGCACGTCTACTTCCGAGGGATCGACTGGGCGAAATTCGAAAATCAACAAGTGCCACCCCCCTTCAAACCGGCCGTGGTTTGTTGCTCTACTGTATATGTACCAAGATGTCGAAGAAATTCTTTTTTTTTTAGAAATCACAAGGCGACATTGCGAATTTCGACAAGGAGTTTACGGTGGAGCCGGCCGAGCTGAGTCCCGTCGCCGACACGACCCTACTAGACAGCATCGATCCCGAATATTTTGGCAATTTCTCCTACGTTGACAAGAGCTTCGCCTTCAGATAAAAATGACCACTGTGTCCTGCATCGAGTCAGTGTAGAGAGATACAAGGTACTGTGCACAAATGTGAGATGTACTGTACCTATACGCTTGCGCAGTGTTGCATTAAGGTTGATAGTGACGTGCACACCAAACAATACGTGTGCACAGGTGTATGTAGATGTAGCGAGTCGTGTTCGTTCGTACCTCGGTCGCTGCGCTGCGCGCACATTCTATGCGGCATTTTCGACTGAGACTGTTCACATACAAGGTTTCTTCAAAATGTGTCCGAAGAAAGGGAGAACAGCTGGGACAAATCGGTAACACCAGGAACAAATCAGTAGTAGTGTGTGTCCCAATGACGCATGCAGTTGCAAATCACCCAGCGTTGGCCATCAATCGTTCTATGTCTTTGATTTGGAGAAGCTCACCACGTATTTCAGTCTGCAAACATTCAAAGGTTAAAATGGTATACGGTACTACATACCGTAGGTACTAGCTTGAAGTAAAGCAGATCAGACTGCTGGCTGAGACACACTTGACTTCCATGCACTTCCTGTACTTGTTGGCACATGGCACCGAAATGGCTCTCTCATGACCATCGTCGTAAGAGTCAACGCCAATGGGCAATGGAGTAAAGTCGAACAAGGTCTGCTCTTCTTGGTGCGGAAACCAATCAAAGTCGGTCATCTTCAACTCGAGTTGAGTAGCCTTTTCGGCGGCTTCTATCAGATCCTGAATGGTGCCCTAGCACTGTTCAAAGCACCTTAGTATACCGAAGGCTACACTACATCATGTGCATCTTGTCGTGAATTTCTAATAGTGCTTCCTTGTGTACCTTTCCAATAGTGCTCCCCGGGTACGGAGGTTGAAATTCGTGGGTACAATATTATTGGACCCGTTCCTTTAGTCCCCCAGGACAAAGGGACGCAGAAACTATTGGAGGTACTATTGGAGGATTTACAGTGCTTGTACGTTACGCCACATATACGTACATGTGCTGTACAGGGCGCGGCAGGGTTACCCCGCCAACTTTAAAAATTAATAACTCAATGCTAGGAAGCGAATTTTTGTATGCGGTTTGTTGCATTCAAACAACAATTCGATGACAATTTTCATGAGATTATTTTTACAATGACAAAAAAGCGAGGCCCATAAAAGAAAATTGTATTACTGTGCAGTTTGATTTTTAAGCAACTTTCGTCACTTTCGGGTAGCAATCCAATTTGAAAGTCAAAAGACAGAATAAAAAATGAAAGGTTTCTCTTCAAAGGAGCTAAACTGGCTATTTGGTATGACATAAATCGAAGCGTCTCTCAAACCCAACGAAAGTTTTAACGGAATTTTGCGACATCCACAGGAAGCCTGGGAAAGACTGGATCAAAGGTTGCCACAAAAGACTGCTGGAGCGAGGGACTGTGCTCAAAGGAAAGAGTAGGCTGCCTGTCGGCGACGTGACCGCCCTGTGCGCACTCAGTCCACGAGGAAAGGGTTAAGGCGGCCTTTACACAAGGCCCCCAGAAGTCGACTCGACTGGCGGCACCGAACTGGGGCTTTCGGTCATATTGAACAGTTCGATTGATCGATTTCGCTGATATTTCGACATAAAAATTGTCATCGAATTGTCGTTCAAATGCAACAAACCGAATAAAAAAATTCGCCTCCTAGCATGAGTTATTAATTTTTAAAGTTGGCGGGGTAACCCTGCCGCACCCTGTACATACGTTTACATGCATACAATGTACATCCATGTACGGCTCCTACAGTATCGCTTGCGCCGGCTTGAAGTTCTGGCGGCATTATCAAGCGTTCGAAAACAATTTTTCCGCAATTGTCCATTTCGGTTGAACGAAGGTCTTGCTCTGATGCTGCTGCCGTAGTGGTGCTGACGTCAGGGCAGAGGTTGCTTTCCTTTGGTAATACGGTGCGTTGTGTCAGCGTCTCTTCTGCCAAGGTAATTCTTGCATAGAGGATTGGGTCGCATTGCGTTTCTATTAAGTCGCACCTAGCTGTCCGCTTGGTATCCGGACTGAAAATTGCATTGAATCGATTGAGAGAAATTGCGACGTAATTTTGTAAATTTAAGAAAATTGTACAGAAACAATTACAGAAAATAATGCATACCGCGTACACTTACGTGAATGCGCTTTTAGAAAGAACCCTGCGCACTCATGTAATACTCACAATATGTGATAACCAGTGAGCAGAATTTCCACGTCGAACATGGAGCTTGGACCACCTGTAGAGCCTTGGTCTATGCTATCATCACCCAAAGGAACGCAGAGCATTCCGCCACGCAAAACACAAAAAAACAACAAAACCAAACAAAAACAAAAAAGCCTGACTAGAGCGCCGATTGCAATGCAGATGAACTGAGCCGAAGCATCGTCGGCTCGTTGATCGTTCTATCAGGAACGCGCCTTCTGTTTGTCGTCTGCTTGGCTCGTTGTGAAGCGTCGACTGCAGTGCGTGTTTGTATGAGTCGGAATTGTACTGCAACAAAGCCGGACCGGGCAGAAACCTTCAATTTTTGGGGGCGCTGTCCAGGGCTACGACGTCAAGCCTGGGCTGGGTGGAGGGAGAGCTCTGTCGGGCCTGAATTTCCAAACCCGTTTGGTTAATAGTACATACGTACAATACAAGTACAGTGTATGTCCGTAATGTTTGACGCAATGTTACTCCTACCTCCAACTGATAACGCATAATGCACGCATTCTCGCTTAACGAGAAAGAGAAATGCGATTTTGCATAGCTACATAAGCTACCCAGAAAACACAAGTTTCGAAAGTTCAAGATACAGGCGCATGTCGTACACAGGCAGAGGCACCAGAGCCGTTTTACGAGCGCCGTGCAAATACACGAATGCGCGGAATTTGAACTTTCTTCGTGCAGAGCAGCTAAAAACAGGCCGAGATAACAAACAACTCCGGTCGCCAGCCCGCTGGGCTATCGTTAGGGCTGGGCACTCTTTCGCGCAGAGGCCGCACAAACTGCGCAGGACTTTTAGTGTCTGGGCTTTTTCCTTCAGGCGTTAGCTTGCAAAGCTCTATAGAACACAACCGTCGCAAGAATGATAGGTGTATTGCTGGTCGTTGCTGTGTTGGCAGCCACGTTGTTTTACTTGGTACGTTGGTGTATATCTCTAGCTACAAATAGAGCCATTTCTAATGACAGAACGCGCCCGTATATCACGTAAATCCTCTCATAGTATCACCTCCTTACATTACTCTCTCCAACAGTGGAACTGGATGCGGCAACAGTGAAATTTTGAGCCTCCTCCCTCCTGTAGTGCCCTCGGGTGGTAGAGCGGGGGGGGGGGCCTTGCGTACACTAAACGGTGATCTAACAAGATGAGATTGCGCACCACAATTCTTTTAGTACCAATCGAGCGGCGAGAAGCAAGGCGAAAGACCCGAATCCGAAAAGACCGAAAAAACAAGCTGGCAAAATCGCCTGCCGCCCGGCCTTGAGCCTCGTTCAAAAGAGTGCGTCCTTGGTCTTCCTTCAGCTTGTTCTTTTTTACCGTGTCCCTCCCAGAGAGCATTCCAAAACGGTAGGCGCCTGGGCGCTACAGTCTACGATACAAGGTACATACGTATGAATACAGAATGCGTTGAGTACGCACGGCAGACTGCAGTTTGAGTCTACGTATAGCTTAAACGACACCCACTTGTAAGTATGAAAGTCGAATGGTTTTGGAAAGGTGCCACAACAATTCTTTTCTTTCTTTTCTTTTCAGACGTGGGAACATTGACGACATCTTGGCCGCGGGAAACCTCTCGGACTTCCTGAAGGCTCTGCACAAGAAGTTCGGCCCGGTGGCCAAGTTCTACTATGGCGAGAAGCTCACCATTTCGACGAGCTCAGTCGAGACATTCCGGCCGCAGCAGAACCTCTTTGACAGAGACCGTGAGGGAATCTGCAAGTGCAAAGAGTGCTGACCGTAGACTCTCTAATTGCGGGGGGGGGGGACTGCCACCCACCCACTCCGTAATTTACCCCTACCCACGAGCCTCAACCGAGCCCTCCCCCATTTAGCCCATTTTTACCATAAGATGCCTATTTAGGTACACTTTTTACCCTCTGACACCCCCTCCCTCTTCAAATCTGCTTACCCCCCCCCCCTCCCCCACCCCCTCAGAATGGTCTTCGACCCTCCCCCCCCCCCCACTTCAAAAACCCGGTTGAACGTACCAAAATGCTGTGTTCACTTTGCCCTTCGACGAACTTTCTATCCACCGATGTATGCATTCAGGGGACTTCATGGAGCCACTGGCGCCAGCGATTGGCTACGACAGCATGGAGATGAAGGATGGAGACGAGGCGAGACGTCTGAGAGCGATTGTCGATCCCTGCTTCACCGCCACCGCCTGCCACCGCTACGTCGCCGTCTTGGCAGAGGTGGGACCGCTTTGCTACACCTACCGTAAATCTTTCGATAAAGCCCCCCCCCCCCTTCAATAGTGCCCCGGTTAAGCAGAGGTTGACTGAATAGTGTCCCGAGGGGGTTCTATTGGAGAATTTACTTACTATGCCATGTACTGCACTATACTTGTTGTTACAGGTTGAGTTATGTACTGCACATGCCATCAGCACGCCCTGCTCTCGGGTATTCTGGGTATTAATGGGTAATAAAGTAGTAAGTTGTACTATCCTCCACAGTTCATGAAAGCGGGTACCCTGCACGAGCAAGTGTGATCTACCTACCTACCTACACCATACGGCGTTAAGATCGCTGAAAAGACGGCCGCCAAATGGTCCGAGCGATTTGGCGACGGTCAAACCGCCGTCGTGATCGATGACGTTTACGAGGTCAGTACTGCGATCGCAAATTTCCGCTTTATCGTACGCCTGTATCAGATCAACAATCAAACTAAAGTGCAACAGACCACTGGAGGTTCCAGCGACTAAACTACACAGTAGGTATGTGTTGCGTCACGAGAGTAAATTACACTATTAATTTTCATACATTTCTCTTTTGACAACCTTCACTGGCGGAACACTTTTGCAGGAGATGCTGCACCACGCGCTCTACTGCATTACGCGCACCAATTACGGGGATTTCTTTGAAGACGAAGAAAAAAGGATGGAGATGCACCGACTTCAGAAGATCGTAAGATACCTAAATATAGTGCTAGCGTAATTTCTTTAAATAGCCCCGCCCACTGCGAAATTACCTACATTCACCGCCCCACCCCTAAAATTATCACCTGGGAATCTTACACCCCCCCCCCCCCCAGCAACCACGCCCTCAGAAATTACCACCCTCCAGCACTGTAAATGAGTGACCGTTCCCACGTCAATTATTTCAGTGTTGGGTGTGTATGTCAGCATGTAACCTGCGAATGTTCGCCTCCACGCACGCACATTTATCTGTGTCGTTTTGCAGATGATGGCGGAGGTGGGGGTCAAGTACAACGACCCGCACTCTCCCACTTCGGAAAAGTGCAAACAAGGTACTGAGTACAATGTACCTACTTCATTTGTCTGCCTGGCTCCATCGAACTGCCGACCCTGTTACATGCACCATGCTCTGTCGGTACTCTTGTAGTACTTGTAGGGGGGGGGCAGGATGGTCACACAGTGTCATGTCCAACGATTGGCTGCAGCAAACGCGGACGCGTTCGTGCTGATGGAGGCGCTGATGGAGCACCGGAAGACGACGGACCAGCAGCTGGACGGCGGCCGGCTGCTCGTCGACGACCTCATGGACGGCGCGCACAACCGCAAGGAGCTCGTCGACACCCTCATGAACGTCTTCATCGCCGCGCACGAGACCACCTCCATCCGTGAGTCGGCAAGCGTGCGTGCGTGCGTGCGTGCGTGCGTGCGTGCGTGCGTGCGTGCGTGCGTGCGTGCGTGCGTGCGTGCGTGCGTGCGTGCGTGTCCACGCGCGGATATACTTTTCTTAGTGATGGCTCGCCTGCTGTACTTCCTGGCCGGCGGCCACGATGCCCCAACGGACATTCAACAAAAGGTTTACGAAGAAATGGTCAGAGTCGTCGGACCCGACGCCGACAAACAGCAAATCACGCCCTATCACATGGGTATTTTTAGTGCCCCCTACAACGGTACAAACTACAGTACTACTCCGGCAATAAAGAAGCATTTCGCTACTGCATTTATTTTAGAGTACATACCATAGTACTAGTAAGTGTACTTGTTTAGAGCAGCTGGAGTACTTGCGCGCCCTGATCGAGGAGACTCTAAGAGTGGGCGCCGTCGTCATGTTCGTGCCGCGCATCACGACCGACAAGCCGCTCAAGATCGGCGATTACGTCATTCCTCCGAGGGTACAGTAGGGTCCTTCCTTTTCACCAGCACTGAAGTTCAGATGCATGCGGGCGTGTGTTGTTACTTGTTTCATGTTGTATCTTATTATTGGTCGTTTGTGTGCGTGTACATACAAAATGTACCTATACCTTCGCATTTTGTTTTCTTTGTATTTCACTCAGCTACATACGCACGGCGTACAATTGTGTGTATCCAACATCCAGTACATTTGTCTCTAAAATGTAGTCCATCATGATAATCAGTTCGCACAGTATGCGCTTGAGGAAATTACCGGTATTATACACCTCATGTTTAGACGGCGATCATTCAAGACTTTGAGACCGCCTCTTTCAACGAGAAAATCTTCCCCAACCCCACCAAGTCGGCACTCTTCGTTCACTCGTGCCGATTAAAAGCGCTAAATTTAGAAGTTTTTTAATTTAGATTTGACCCCGAGAGGTTCTTGGGCGCAAAGAAGCCGGTGCCGCTCGCCTGCCCCCGGTTCGGCTTTGCTGGTGGCAGACAGTGCCCTGGAAAACAGTGGGAACTCTTTCATTCTATCTAGGTGTTTACGTCTTTCACACTAGTGTGTTGCATACCCGTCGTATGCAGTGATACATACTGTAGGTACACCACTGTATATAGACCACGCACTCTGGTGTGTTTACAGATTCGCGCTGGCGGAGACGATGACGCTGATGTCGGTGCTGACGCGCAAGTTCCACTTCGAGCTGGCCGAGCCGGGCAAGCGCGTCGAGCAGTTCTACCACATTCTCGCCTACCCCGCCGACAAGATCGCGTTGCGCCTCACCAAGAGGACGTGACTTTCTGAGCGTCACAAAGCGGATAAAGGCAGACAAAAAATAACGAAATACCTACAGGCGCGTGCGATAAAAGTGGTGGAACGTTAGACTAGGCTCTTTGCACGGTTGTTACTTAGTGGGGAAAGTCGACAGATTGCGGTCGGGGAAAATGGTTGGCTAGAGTGGTCTCTGTTGGCACGCCCAACAATCCTATGGTCGACTAGGGTTTTGTGATTGCCTCGCCGTTTCTCCTGACTGTCTGAATTGCCATATAATTCTGCAGAGAATTCAATGCGGAATTCACGCACAACTCGGTTGACTAAACGCAGGAGCTACATGTATCCGCCAATAAAAGTGCAGGGCTCACTCGTGACTCACCCGTTGAATATTCTGCACTGTAGTTACCGTAACCTAGCGAGCTGGATTATACTTCCAAATCCAATGTGCACAACAGTTCATCTGCATTGCAATCGGCGCTCTAGTCATCACGCATCAAAGGTCCCAGCGTACAAGCTGCGACTACAAGTACTACAGCAGCCATTTTCTGCCTACGTGAACAGGCTACAACTTTGTTAGTGTCTGCTCGAACCGGCAATACCCCAGTTCTACTGCACTCCCACATCACAATGAAAACGATCGCACTCTCACTAATATTGTGTTCTCTGCGTCCAACGGCGGAAAATCCCACGCTCTCCCGCGTTCCTTTGGGTGATGATAACGCAATAAAGAACCAAGGCTCTACAGGTGGTCCAAGCTCCATGTTCGACGTGGAAATTCTGCTCACTGGTTATCACATATTGTGAGTATGTACATGAGTGCGCAGGGTTCTTTCTAAAAGCGCATTCACGTATGCATTATGCACGCGGTATGCATTATTTTCTGCAATTGTTTCTGTACAATTTTCTTAAATTTACAAAATTACGTCGCAATTTCTCTCAATCGATTCAATGCAAATTTTCAGTCCGGATACCAAGCGGACAGCTAGGTGCGACTTAATAGAAACGCAATGCGACCCAATCCTCTATGCAAGAATTACCTTGGCAGAAGAGACGCTGACACAACGCACCGTATTACCAAAGGCAAGCAACCTCTGCCCTGACGTCAGCACCACTACGACAGCAGCATCAGAGCAAGACCTTCGTTCAACCGAAATGGACAATTGCGGAAAAATTGTTTTCGAACGCTTGATAATGCCGCCAGAACTTCAAGCCGGCGCAAGCGATACTGTAGGAGCCGTACATGGATGTACATTGTATGCATGTAAACGTATGTACAGGGTGCGGCAGGGTTACCCCGCCAACTTTAAAAATTAATAACTCATGCTAGGAGGCGAATTTTTTTATTCGGTTTGTTGCATTTGAACGACAATTCGATGACAATTTTTATGTCGAAATATCAGCGAAATCGATCAATCGAACTGTTCAATATGACCGAAAGCCCCAGTTCGGTGCCGCCAGTCGAGTCGACTTCTGGGGGCCTTGTGTAAAGGCCGCCTTAACCCTTTCCTCGTGGACTGAGTGCGCACAGGGCGGTCACGTCGCCGACAGGCAGCCTACTCTTTCCTTTGAGCACAGTCCCTCGCTCCAGCAGTCTTTTGTGGGAACCTTTGATCCAGTCTTTCCCAGGCTTCCTGTGGATGTCGCAAAATTCCGTTAAAGCTTTCGTTGGGTTTGAGAGACGCTTCGATTTATGTCATACCAAATAGCCAGTTTAGCTCCTTTGAAGAGAAACCTTTCATTTTTTATTCTGTCTTTTGACTTTCAAATTGGATTGCTACCTGAAAGTGACGAAAGTTGCTTAAAAATCAAACTGCACAGTAATACAATTTTCTTTTATGGGCCTCGCTTTTTTTGTCATTGTAAAAATAATCTCATAAAAATTGTCATCGAATTGTTGTTTGAATGCAACAAACCGCATACAAAAATTCGCTTCCTAGCATGAGTTATTAATTTTTAAAGTTGGCGGGGTAACCCTGCCGCGCCCTGTACAGCACATGTACGTATATGTGGCGTAACGTACAAGCACTGTAAATCCTCCAATAGTACCTCCAATAGTTTCTGCGTCCCTTTGTCCTGGGGGACTAAAGGAACGGGTCCAATAATATTGTACCCACAAATTTCAACCTCCGTACCCGGGGAGCACTATTGGAAAGGTACACAAGGAAGCACTATTAGAAATTCACGACAAGATGCACATGATGTAGTGTAGCCTTCGGTATACTAAGGTGCTTTGAACAGTGCTAGGGCACCATTCAGGATCTGATAGAAGCCGCCGAAAAGGCTACTCAACTCGAGTTGAAGATGACCGACTTTGATTGGTTTCCGCACCAAGAAGAGCAGACCTTGTTCGACTTTACTCCATTGCCCATTGGCGTTGACTCTTACGACGATGGTCATGAGAGAGCCATTTCGGTGCCATGTGCCAACAAGTACAGGAAGTGCATGGAAGTCAAGTGTGTCTCAGCAGTAGAGTTGGGAAAAAGACGTTTTGACTTTGGACCGACGTATTTTTTTGAAAAAAATACGGTATTTTTTTTAAGAAATACGTATATTTTGTATTTTTTTCGAGTGCGTATGTACAAGTACCATACATTATAGTAAGCCATCAGCGAAGTGTCCAAAGAAAGCTTAGAAACCGGTACATACAGTAGGTCGAACACTGTGAAACTGCGAAGGCACGCAAGTGCGCACGTGGGAGTGTCTGTGCGTACGTGCGTGCGTGTGTAGGTAGTGGTGCGTAAGCGGAGTAATGAGCGACCCAACAAGTTTGGCACCCAAAAAAACTACAAGAGAGGGGGCGCGCAAGCGCAGCTCAGAAGGCGACGCAGGGCGCGACGCAGAGCTCGAGGGCGCGCACAACGGCTAGCAAGATGACGACCGGGACCTCGGTGGCTAAAAACAATTGTGGGTCCGCGTCCGCTGCTGCGCTGCGTCCGAAACCTGCCATAAGCTAAACCTAAGCGTCGTAAGAATAATGTGATGTAAACCAAATCGTCTTGTGGTAAGCCTACCCGCCAAACAACTCACAATATGCTCTTCAATGTAACGTACATTGATTAACAACAAATGTTTTATTATCTATTGCAGGTCGATTCAACAAAATACAGGCTTACGGCTCCGACTTACGACTATGACCCTACGATTACGATGACGACCCTATTTTTTAAAAATAAGATACAGGCGGCGACGTATTTTTCAAAAAAAAATACGTGTATTTTTTGAAAAATACGTTTAAAAAAATACGCGCCCAACTCTACTCAGCAGTCTGATCTGCTTTACTTCAAGCTACCTACATACCGTATACCATTTTAACCTTTGAATGTTTGCAGACTGAAATACGCGGTGAGCTTCTCCAAATCAAAGACATAGAACGATTGATGGCCCACGCTGGGTGATTTGCAACTGCATGCATCATTGGGACACACACTACTACTGATTTGTTCCTGGTGTTACCGATTTGTCCCAGCTGTTCTCCCTTTCTTCGGACACATTTTGAAGAAACCTTGTATGTATGTGAACAGTCTCAGTCGAAAATGCCGCATAGAATGTGCGCGCAGCGCAGCGACCGAGGTACGAACGAACACGACTCGCTACATCTACATACACCTGTGCACACGTATTGTTTGGTGTGCACGTCACTATCAACCTTAATTAATGCAACACTGCGGAAGCGTATAGGTACAGTACATCTCACATTTGTGCACAGTACCGTAAATCCTCCAAAGAACGCCCCCCCTCCAATGAACGCCCCCCCTCCAATGAACGCCCAGGGTAGAGGGTAGGTTGAAAAAATAAACGCCCACTCTCCAATGAACGCACAGGGGCGTGCTTTAGAACACAGTTATGCAATGAAATGCTTGTCAAAACAGGTATTGTCACGCGATATTCTACGTTTGGGTACTGTATATTGCCTGTACGCACTAGAACAGCTATTGTTTAGCCACTGCAGAAGGTGATTTGCACCAATAACCGTACAATTTTCATGTTTAACTAACGATTATTGGGTCTGCACAGCATTGTTGCAACGCCATTTAGTAGTTGAGTTTATGAACGCCCCCCCTCCAATGAACGCCCCCCCTCCAATGAACGCCCAGGGTAGAGGGTGGGTTGAAAAAATAAACGCCCAGGGCGTTCATTGGGGGATTTACGGTACCTTGTATCTCTCTACACTGACTCGATGCAGGACACAGTGGTCATTTTTATCTGAAGGCGAAGCTCTTGTCAACGTAGGAGAAATTGCCAAAATATTCGGGATCGATGCTGTCTAGTAGGGTCGTGTCGGCGACGGGACTCAGCTCGGCCGGCTCCACCGTAAACTCCTTGTCGAAATTCGCAATGTCGCCTTGTGATTTCTAAAAAAAAAAAGAATTTCTTCGACATCTTGGTACATATACAGTAGAGCAACAAACCACGGCCGGTTTGAAGGGGGGTGGCACTTGTTGATTTTCGAATTTCGCCCAGTCGATCCCTCGGAAGTAGACGTGCCCCCTGATGGGGCCGTCGGGACACTGAGGCATGCCGAGTCGAGTGATCGGATTGCGATCGAACAGCTATGGAAAAGAAAAGGTAAAGCCAAAGTTACCCGTATTTGTGCGATTTTGACCAACCAGGAAAGCACATTGCACCGTCAAAGCGTTTAATGGGCCTTCGTCAAAACTACAGCACCCACGACAATAAAATTTGCCTCCTCAATTAAATTTGGCCATCCCCCCCCCGGAGATTTATCCTGATCCTGCTCTCACTCGCACCCCCCCCCCAGGGACAAAGTATAGGAGAGGTTAATGATACACGTGCAAGCGCACTCATCGGACACTACAGGAAGGGGGGGGGGGCACCACAGGGCGGGCACGCACCGCGCTGAGACACTTGGCGGCGTCGACGGCTAGACTTCGGGGGAAGCGAGGTCGCTTCTCGACGACGGCGTCGTAGAGGTCCGCCTCGCTGTCCGCCTCGAAGGGCGAACGCCCCAGCAGCATCTCGTACAGCAGCACCTGGAGAATGCGTACAGTACAGTTTTCTGTAGTGCACTGCATTGCACATCAAACGTTGGAACGCACCCCAAAAGCCCAGAAGTCAACCGCGTGGTCGTAAGGCTCGCATTTCACAATCTGAAACAGCATTCTTCGCACTTACATCCAAGCATTCTATGCTCCTTTACTCTATGTACAGTTTGTACCATGTAATTATTGAAGAGTTGTGGAAAAAAGGCGATTGCAGTGCAAGGATTCGAACCCAGGTCTCGGGGATTCCAGTCCTGGATGCTAACCGCTACACCACACTCGCACGCCTCCTATTCCACAAATCACGCATGATAAGCCAGGAGAAACGGCGGAGCCGGCATTGCCTGGCGTCAAACACCGCCCACTGTAAGTTGCACGCCAGCACGCATTTCTCCAGGTCCAGAGAGAATACAGTACCTAACCGGCCTTCACGTGTGCACATACATATAGGTACCTATTATCTGTCTGTACGACCTCAGGCGCAATGTAGTCGGGCGTGCCGCAGAAGGTGGTGGCGAATCCGTTCTCGCGATTCATTTCCGTTTTGCTCATGCCGAAGTCCGACAGGCGAACGTGACCCGCGGCGTCCAGTAGGATGTTGTCCAGTTTCAGATCTCTGCAGGGCAGCGTCAAGTGTGTTGCGTTGTGCCAGTTGTGCGAATGTACGTGTACCTAGCTGACATACCTATGTACCTAGCTGCCTAGGTGACTGTTTGAACTAATCTGCCGGCAACGATGGATATACGTGGATACCGTAAATCCTCCGATAGTGCCCAGGGGCACAATTCTTTCAACCTCTCCTTACCCGGGGCCTCTATTGCAGAAGACCCTATTCGAGGATTTACGGTAGGTACTGTACTTTACTCATTGAACTCTCCAAGATTGCGTAGGTACCGCAGTCATTCACCTATAGATGATGCTGTGTCCGTGCAGGTACTGGAGCGCCACGAGCACTTCGCAAGCGTAGAACTTGGCGCGCGCCTCCCCGAAGCGTCCCACCATCTGGATGTGGTGCATGAGGTCGCCGCCCACCGCGTACTCCATCGCGAAGAACAAGTGCGTCTGGAAGTTTGCATGTGCGTCCCGAGTGCAGTTTGCATACCTAACTGCTGCTATTTACATACTGCTGCAATGCAACACTTGTATGTGTATGGGACTATGGGTGCATGCACAACATGGCGTGACTTTTAGGTACCGTAGCCAAAGATACTCCAGTAGTGCCCCCACCACATTATGATGCCCCATTTGAATTACAGTGTCTGTTGGCGCACTATTGGAGGCTTGTAGGCTGGCTGGATAGGCTGGTACACTGTTCTTAGCTACTCTACTCAACCCAACCTCTACTCTCCAACTATTCTCAACGCTAGGTACTACTGTCGTTTCAATTCGTACAAGCAACGCTTACAGTTGAAGACTAGTGGAAAGCAGTAGGCGACTGCAGTGCTGGGATTCGAACCCAGGTCTCGGGAATACCGGTCCAGTGTGGTAACCCCTTCACCACGCCACTAGACCACAAATGACAAATGATAACGCACCGAAACGAAACTTTCAAACCTCCGTCTGGAACGTCGCCTCCAGTCTCGTCATGTACGGGCAGCCCGTGGACAGCATCAGCACGTGGCGCTCGATGAAGGCGCACTCGGTGTCGTTCTCGGCGATCACGACGTCCTTCTTGAGGCACTTCACGGCGAAGAAGCGCGCCTGTTCCCGCCTCGTTTTCGACTTTTGCAAAGGCGGCGCTTTCAACTCGGCCAGCAGCACCTTGAATTTTGAAAACTTGAACACAATGCACTCGACAAATTGAGCGCGAGGCAAAATTGGGGAAAATCGCACCTTCCCGAAACTGCCTTTGCCGATCAACTTGACGAACTTGAAGTGATCCAGCGTCAGCTTTGGCTCTTCGGATTTTTGACTTTGGCTTCTGAAAATGGTACAATTTTGCTCAAGGGTTTTTGTGTAAGCGTTTTGTTGGTAGTTTTTTAGG
Source organism: Paralinhomoeus sp. GSCO2_6 (assembly GCA_030248085.1). Classification (NCBI taxonomy): domain Eukaryota; kingdom Metazoa; phylum Nematoda; class Chromadorea; order Monhysterida; family Linhomoeidae; genus Paralinhomoeus; species Paralinhomoeus sp. GSCO2_6. Next base: position 40,276 of record JASAMY010000836.1, read on the forward strand.
TTTTTGTAAGAGGTTGCTCACTGTTTATTTTTTTGAAAATTTGTAAGCACTAGCGCTGCAACTGCAAATGCCAGTTTACACACCAGTGCGAACAGATCAGCCACCCACATTATAGGTACCTATACCTGTTTGCCTGCAGCCCATAGCTGGATGACTTTCTTGGAACAACCAACTGTCGAATTTTGTCGGACAATCTGAAATAATCGAGCATCAGAGAATCGCGCTTTTTAATTCGATGAAATGCTCCAAAGGGCATTGTAGTCAAACCTCGAAGCATTGTTGAGGCCCTTTTGTTGCAGAGGTCTCGTTGAGTTTAGCATTTTCTGCTGTTTTTCTTGCTCGATGACGGCCAGCGTCTCGAACAGTTTCTTCTGATTGACGCCGCAGAGGTTCGCGACCAAATTCTGGCACTTGTGGTGGCAGTTCATCTTGCACACTGGAATTTAGCAAAAAAGTCTATACGCGCAATTGATGACTACCGCACTGTCAAAGGTGAATTGAGTTCTGCGTGTGGGCATCTTGCGGCGCCTAGTCAATGTGTGTGGGCTGCGTTGTTCCGTTGCTTGATTTCTCACAACTTTTTTTAATGCAGTTTGATCTTTAGTTGTCGATCAACATTCTTATAACCCACCTTCGCAGCTTAGACCCTGCCTAAAGAGACCGTAGAGCAGTGAGCCGCAGTGATCGCAAAACGACGGACTCTTGAAGGTCATGGGTTTGAATCTGTGAGGCACATCCACTCTCACGCGCTCCTTGACTGTCTAAACCGTTTGTTGTTTGCTCACTCGATAGCTCGCTCAACTGTTTTCGATTTCTTTTTTCTTACAGTGTTCTATTACTTTTTTGTCTATATTATTTTCTACAACCGCTATATTCTAGAGTACTGCCAAAATAACGCCAGTGGGGTCGTCATCTCAAGTCTCACAGCGTTACTCCGCGCGTTTTATCGCGGTTCTCAGCTCAATCCTCACGCGCCAACTCACAGCGGTCTCTGTGGACGCATCGGCGGAGCCAGGGCATCTGACCAGCAGCTTCTCGGAGCATCTCACATGCGTGGCGCATCTGCACACCACGCACTGGTGACCCTCCTTTGAAAAGCCCCTGAATGTCAGGATGCCATGCCTTGTTATGTAGTTGTTGTTGTTGGATTAGGGGCAACGCTACATTAGGAAGCCATCAATGGCCCATATCAAGTACAGTATTATACCCATTTCCATGACGCCTTCCAGTCTAGAGTCACATACATAGCCACCAAAGATATTCGAAAGTGCGCCATCTGTAATCCGAGGCAGCGACAGCACCAGAAAATCCATTGGTCGGGAGACGTTCAATCTTAGTGGATCCATCAAGAATCGATCCGGGGACCGCGCGCGCGAGAGGCGAGATTCTCTACCACTACGCCATACGATGCCCCTGGCGTATTCGTAGTCGCCGTCCTATATACCAGTACCAGTACCACCCACCACATGAGTTCTCCGCAAATGGAGCAGAACGTGAACTGGCGGAACCATCTCAGCACGAATTGGTGTCCGGCGACTTCGGTCACCCTCTCTCGTCTGAGGGCGCCTCGTCTGTGGGCGAAGTAGTTTTTCTGAGCTTCTCCAGGCGGAGTTTTTGCCACCTCCAACGTATTGACCTAAATTTGTTGATGTGAAATGTCGGTGTTTTTTCTTATTTTTTTATGGTGGATTTTTTTTGCTAATGACGAAAGTCAATCAAACCTTGCTGCTTTCCGACACTTTGGAGGTGGAAGCGCCTTCTCGGTCGAAGAACGAAGGGCTCAAAGACTTCTTCTTGTCCGTGACGTTTGACGAGGTTTTCGCAAGTTTCAGCGTGTGCTTGGATTCTAAATGTGGCGTACTCGGTAATACCGGGAACGAATTTTCTAAACTGTAAACTTAACTTTCTAAACCTTCTAAAATCTAAAGTTTTCAACTATACTAAAATCTTAATTTCATTGCGCTATTAAAATTGTCTGCAGCAAACCTTCAACAAATAGTCTCGCTTGGGCCAAGATTCTGCCGGCTGGCTTTAGATTGATCCAGATTTGGGAGATCTGATCAGCCTTGCATTTGCCTACTAAATCTTGGATGCGCACCGCTGCGTCGGCGACGGGGCACTGATCGCTCAATATGACGAGCTGCAACAAAATCCATACTATCAGACATGTGTAGTGTAAACCTATAGTAACGTGGATGTAGTGTTGTGAATGCAGACGTTGTACATGCGGTGGATTTTTTTCAGACAAAGCTTCTTAAGGAGGAGTCAAACTTCAAAACTGAACTTGAACTCACGTGGACGACTCTGCCCATCCGGACGTGAGAGTCGAAGCATTTGCCCCAATCTGGATAGAGTGTCTTCTTGCGCTGCACAAGACGACGTTTGCCTAAAAACCTCAAGCGGTTTTTTGGTTTACTTCATTTAAGAATTTGTATGACCAAATAGTTTGTGGATCTATAGAAGCTATAGCTTCATGTTAGAGGGAAACCCAGCCCAGCCCCACAAGTGCCGATGGAAACCACATGGACCTGCTGACGCATAGGTATACCGGTTTTAAAAATGTTCTACATGTACCGTGAGGAGGGTTTTGCAAATGTCTTGTTGCATGGACATGGTTCATTTTCTATTGCTAGGTATATTATTTTGCATTTTACATTTTATATTTCTGTCATTTCGTAGGCTCAGTGCACAGCCACATGCCGTGTGATTCTCTTCAAGAGATTACACGCTTATGACCGCTTTTACTTTTGCACAATTTTCAATCGAACGCAAAGTCAAAAGCCGAAAGCTCACCGTCCACAGTGACGTTCTCCTTGACGTTGACGGCGAACGTGATCTCGGCCTCTTGACTGGTCTTCAGGTCGTTGGGCAGCTCCGCCTGCAGCACTTTCAGTCGAACAAAACTCTCGGAATGCGAGCTGGTGGTAGTCGACATAACTCTCGTCTTCTTCCCTCCGTCTGCTGCCCGTCCGTCTAAACAGTCTATAAAGCGCTGCGGTGCGGGCAGGCGGCGACCTAAGGCAGCGGCGGGCGGTATTTCGACAGAGCAAACTGGCTCGCCGCGCCCACGCCTGCACGCAGCTAACGCTCGCGCGCCTGTATGTAAGCACACAGACACACAGACGCACGCACGCACAGACACACAGCGAAGTTGGCTGCGTTGAAAAGTCGAAGCAGCAGCATGGGGCCAACGAACACTGCCGCTGACACTGACAGTCAGTCAGTTGGGGGCGGCCGGTAATGGACACTCGTGGGAAGTGCGTGTGGGTTTTGAGCGCGTGTAGTGCTCAGCTAAAAAAAATGTATATTGATAAGGAGATCACAACTGCTCCTGATTAGAACTGATAAGAAAATCTGGGTCAACTAGTGAGAGTTGGTATGGTGACTCTTTACTCGAACCATGCACAATTCTCAGTCATCCTGTTGGCATCCGAGATTCCATCTCGTCTGACCATGAGCGCGCATGCACAGCTCTGCGCGCGCGCGTCTCGCATTGATGGGGGGGGGGGGCATTGATGTCTCTCTGCGCCTCCCATATTGCAGCACACTCCGCATCCCTACACTCCCTCGCCACACGGCTGGCTGGAGAGCACGTTTTTACACTCTTCCCTTCACCACAGCAGCTCCCCCTGCCATCTTCTCTTGGCGGGTGCTTTATGCGCGCGCGCGGTACATACGCCCACGCACACGCAGACAAACAGCGTACGCAGACACACGCACGCACGCACAGACGCGGTGTTCCGTCGTATTCTGCGACTGATTGAGGCAAGAAATTGCGCGCGCGCTCACGCGCGCTGCGGACAATAGAATAGAAGTCGCGAGATACGAAATTGGAAATTGCAAGAGCCGAGCACTGCCGAAAGAGAACGGTGGTTTGATCCGGAGAAAAAGAGAATTTGGCGCGGAAAATGCTATCCTTCAAAGGCGCAGTCTTGATTGGTGAGACCGATACAAGTTCTGAAAGTTGCGAGCTTAAGAAAGTTGTGAAAACTATTGGTTTTCCGAATTCTAACGGGGCATGCACTTTGAACAACTGTGCTTTCGCTCGAGACTTGGTTGATGTACAGATACATAGGTTTAGTGCAGCAGCGCTCTGGTGGCTTTAGCAGGGGTACGTATTCGACCAGTAAAAGTGATCTAAAGCTGCATAACAACTACTTGTTTGCGACGAAAGTCATGTCGTGTCACCTTATGCCATGCCTATACACGCCGTTACGCCTATTATACACGATCGTTGTGTTGTTGTAATCCGCACAATGTGTATTTGCTGACGCGTTATGGTGATTGTGCTGCTGTGTTTAAGCGGGCAGTGTGTATGATTTCAGTACTGGTCGCGCTTTCGGCTGCCCAGCGAAACCGGTTTGACGCCGTGGTCGAGCGAATTCTGAATCGAGCCAGCAGCAGAAGCAGCAGTTCTACTACACCTGTAGCAACAACTGCGTCCACCACCCCACCAACAACAACAAGAGGGTCGACCACTACTAAAGAGCCAGTCACAACTACAACAGCCAGGACAACGTCTGCAGCCGCCACTAACAAGGCACCCTTGAATGGAGAGGGCTTGGGGACGTTTGTGGACTACGATTTGCCAAAGATCGGAGTGAGCGATGTTTTGCTGCTATTCTTAGAATTTTTTTCTTAATTTTGTGTTTCTACATGCATACTGTATTTAGTCTGAAAAATCATTCTGATGTTGCAGCAACAGTGTCAGCGATTCACTGAAACGGAACTGCTTAAACGCATGAGGGAGGAGGGCCTCTACAACCCCATCTACATGGCCACCAGCTATGAGACCGCCGCGTATCAATTCGAAGACCTTACCGACCTCAAGTTTCAAAAGGTTTGCTTGCAACATTGCAAAGCTTTTACATCAAAATGCAATTACCTACACCTACAATTTAGGTAGCGGAAGAATACGTCTGCGACATTTCCTGCCAAGAAAAGTCCAGGAGGATCAGCGAAATCTTCAAGGACGCCGACGAGCGAATGTCGGACAACTTTCGACAAGAGGCGACGAGCGAGCGGTCAACGCCGCGCCCTCAAGGTGGGACGCACACCGCAGGGTGGTACCTATAGTGTGCAGTTCGCAGTGTGAAAGATGCTCTCGTCTATAACTATGTCGCCAGCAGCTTTTTTGTCGAAAATACTCATAAAATCTCAATTTTCCAATGTGCGACAAAAATGTGCGACGAAAGCTGGGACTATCTGTCACAAACATCGCTCAGCTGTGAGTGTGAGTTTCCACATTAAATTTGGGCACCGAAAGCTGTATCGTTGCGCACAAACGACTCTCCACTCCCTGTACAGACTCGTCTCCCAAGCCGCCCGTGCCGTTCATGCCCAATCCCAACTTCTGGCAGTCTCAGAGTTACGCCTGGACCTTCTCGAATCGCGGAGGCAGCATCGGGCCTCGGCGGCCGAACCGACCGCGTCAGCCGCTGGGGGAGACGAGAAACTTTCTGAAATTCGACCCGGACGGGTGGGGCGACCAGCCGAGCGTCAATTTTGACTTGAGAAGGAGGGTGCGCAGACAGAACTTCGGGCAGAGGCTCCAGCATGACGAGGACTTTATCGGTGGGCGCTGTCAGAATGTGGTGGGGGGGGGCGGGGGGGGGGGGAAGAAGCCCCCTGATAGAGGCAATGGCTTTTGCCAAGGCGGTGGTGATTCCTTAAAAAATGACAAAGCGCAGCGCAGTGTCCTCCAATAGCGCCCCTCTCCAAGAATGGATCCCAACAAAGAATGAATACTGCGCTAGGTAAAGCGAGATTTCTGGACCTCCCCCGCCCTTCTTCCAATGGTGCCCAAGGGGGGGGGGGTAAGAGTATGCCAGTACGATTTGCACTTGAGGTTGAATAAAACAGTAGAAATCCTCTTCCATCCAATAATAGAGCCCTGGGTGAAGACCCAGGGTAGTGGTAAAAGTACAGTACCCCAAGGCAGTAATGGAGGAATTGCGGTGTTCTCTTTGACACTACTCTGCCTACATGCGCAACTGCAATGCCAACAACAACAACAACAACTGCACACAAAATGAGAGACAGCATAATGACTCGATCACTTGTGCGAACTGTACATGTAGTGGTCTGCACAATAAAATGATTTGTTCTTCTGGTCAACAAATCCTCAAACAGCCCTCCTACAATAGTGCCCCCTGGATACGGCAAGGTTAAAAGTATAGAGCCCCCAATAGTGCCCCAAGACAAAGAGATGTTGAAAGAATAGTGCCCCGGGGGCACTATTGAGAGATTTATGGTGGTTTTTCGTGATTCAGGCGAGGCCTTCGCAGTCAAGTGTACCAATTCGGGCCATGAAGAAGAGGAGCGTTTCCACATCCTCTGTGGATCATGCAGAGCCGTGAGAGAGCTACCGGAAGACTACTTTCCAAGGGTAATTAATGAAGTGATCTGCAGACATGGATCCTGTCTCAAAGGTGTGTTTGCTCGTAATAAACTCCTGCAATTTAGAGTTAGAATTATTACATTGCAAAGAGGGCAAACGATTAGCAGCGGTATAATATTCTATGATAAAAACGGCATTTTAAATCATGTTGGAAACAGCTTTACATTTCCAACAATAGAGGATTAAACGATTATAATGCACCAAAATAATTTTAAAAAAAAACTGAAAAAAAGTCAAAAAGATGTATCATTTCATTTGTGCGCGGTGTCTCTCAGTGTCGTCGCCGCTACCGTTTCTAGGCTACGGCAGCTGCATTCAAAAGTTCCTGCCGTTCAAGGTGTTGCGCAACTTTGGCACCGCCCTGTGCGAAGATTGGCAGCCCGTTTACTTGACCGTTCGAACGTGCTGCGACTGTCTCGTTGAGTCCGGATCCCCGTTGATGGCGTTCGTGTGACGACAGCGCTGCTGCTGACTCTTTTTGCTCGCTTCTCGGACCAAGCCGCAGAGTCGCTACGGTCTGGAAAGCGATTGTATATCGTTGGGGAATATTGCGATTAGCCCAGCACAGAAACGATTCGCTGCTATTCCGGTGTACAGTGACATTCCTGTACACGGTGCTGTGTTTATTTCGACATGGTTTCGACATGTACGTGCAATGCAAGTCCAATTCTGACACACGGTTCGATCAACTACAACTGTTATACGAGCGGCTCCCAGCGGTATCGTATTTGTTCTAATAGGTATTGTAGCTTGGCCGCCGGTAACTTTCGATTGGTCCTGAAGAAAATGCCAGTCTATTGGATGAAATACGGTAAATCATAATATAGCCCGCGCCCGAAGATGCAGCACCTCTTACGCGGCCGCGAAGGGCCTCGTTCTAGGAAATAGAGCAACGTCCTTTCAACTCCGAATTCCGAGAATCAATGTTGTTGACATCGTTCCGCGAATGATGTCAGAGCAGCCGCCTCATCAGCTGACGCAACCAGATGCTGCCACTGCGTCACATCTCCTCCTGCTTCCTCGAGTCCGTGTGTTCATCGGTTCGTGTGTACGTCTGCTGGTCCCGCCCTAGTTTCGCAACAGCCGTTTTCCACGCAATCCAATCGATTTTCGAACTAGCTAGATGGAGGCAAGCTAGGTAGCGGCAGCCACCTCTCGCATTTAGCCGCGCATTGAATATGCTTCTGCTCGCCATCATCGGCTATAGCCATTTCATAAGGACGGCCCCTCTTGAGAATCCCGCCCACTCTGCAAGTCCATAGTCCAACCACTGGGAGAGACGGGTGCATAAGTGCACTGAAAACTCGGCGAAAATCAGAAAAATCATAATGGGAAAACAGAAAGAGAGCATCGATGAAGAGAAAGTGGTTCACTTCATGCTGGATGCGAATGGAGGAGACGGGAAAGAAAACGGACTGCGACGCGCAGTGAATTGCGGTGTGGTACCGGCGAATCATTTGTTTATTTTTATTTATTTATTATTCATTTATTTTGGTAACGCGGCACCGACAGTGCAACAACACAATACAGCGCAGCGCACACGGATTGATGACGTATTTACGATTAATTGATTTATGCCTGAGCGTGATTCAATTCTAGTGCAATTAATGCGACCGAAATAAGAACTCTGCATGGGCAGATGTATGGCATGCCCCAATGAGAACCCTAAAAGTTACAACAATAATCGCCGCAGGGGCTCTCATTCTAAGGCTTTCTATTTTTTTAAGGCTTGTGGAACTTTCGAAGCGTTCGACTGCGGTTCATGCTGCTGTTGTGCGTGTTGACATGCGCCGTCAACTTGATGAGAATTAACGTGAACGTCGGCATCGTATGCATGGTCAACAGTACAGCGCTACGTGACGGCTCAGAAAGGAATTTTCAAGACCAAACCGCTGGCTCGAATCGCTCAATCGAAAAACTGGCCGCCTCGGACGACCACTGCCCTATCAAAGCGGACTTCAAGAAGGAGTACGAAGTAAGTTTTTCCAAACAAATGCTTATAAACGTTTTTCCAGCTTGTGTGTGTCAAAAATTTGCACGCAATTCGCACTGAAA
>JASAMY010002267.1:0-48665 GCA_030248085.1 Paralinhomoeus sp. GSCO2_6
CCGTTAGTACAAATCTTTTACGATTGTTGAAGTTTTAATTAGCACATACACAAACACAAAACACAACTACTTTCCGTTGTAAAGGATAGTTGTTTTCGCTTTATAGCAGGTGCCAAGCAGAGCTCGGTTAGACCATTGTCTGTTCTCTTATTGCATATTCTTAAGCATCTCAAGAGATTTTTGTGCAATTACTGTAGAGTCATAGTCGATAGGGGTGGTGCCAGGTGTTATTGGTCGGTCAACAATTCGCATAAAGTCGTTCAAGATTTGCATAGGAGGAAAAATATCAGGCATATGGTAACTGCGGACTTCGCGACGTTGTTCACAAATCTGCCGCATGACATTATATTGCGCAATGTATTTCAATTGGTGGACATGTGCTTTAACAGTTCGAACCGTGAATACGTCACCATTGGCAGCAACGGTTTTTGCAAATTCTCTGCAGTCCGTGCAACTCAGCCTTGCTTTAACCGTTGGGAGATTAAAGACTTGATTAGCACAGTATTACAAGAGACATATGTCGTGTTTGCAGGTATTCCATTTAAGCAGATCAAGGGTGTCCCCATGGGAGGTAATGCATCTCCCCTTCTGGCAGACTTGACGCTTAGTATGATGGAATTTAATTTTTGCAAAACCAAGAGGCATAGTAGTTGCATTGCTTTTCGGTATGTGGACGATCTCCTGGTTTTGAATCTGACAGATATAGACCCACTTATGAAACAGATATACCATGACTCACTGAACTTGGAGATCACAGCGGAAGGCACCAGTGTACCATTTTTGGACCTCAACATTAGGGTCAATGAAGGTAATGGGGTGGATACATCAGTGTTTCAAAAGACTGACCTGTTCAACTTTGAGGTTGTCAGATATGGCTTTATAGATAGCAATGTCCCTATGAGTCTGCATAAGGGGGTTATCATTAGTCAGCTCATTAGAATCGGACGGATCTGCAACTTTAAAGCAGCATTCATGGATCGAACAATTGAATTGATTAACACCTATTTGGGAAGGGGGTTCTCCAAGGCATTCATCGTTAATTGCGTGCTTTCATTCGCAGGAAGGTACGCTCCATTGTGGTGCTCGCTCGGATTCCCCAATCGTTCAGCAACTATTAAATTTTTGGATAGTCTGGTGTCTTCACTGGGCGCAGCATAGTCATAGAATTTTGTTTGTTTATCCATAGTCGTAACAAAGTTTGCTTTATACCATACCCTCTTGTCGTTGTTTCCTCTTACCGTTTTCTCCATTGCCTTTGGGGAATTGCGTCTGTATAGTACTACGGTAACGGTAAGGCATTTTCGGGAATCGGGAGCCTTACACGCCATTGGAATTGGTACTTGTAAGCACTGGCCCCGTGGTGTCAGTGTCACCTGGCTTTATGGCTAGCAGCATCGATTCGGTGGCCAGCTAACTAGCACTTCCCGCATGTGGGTACCCTGTCTTCCACTGGTTCTGCCACCCAAAACGACCAGGCGCCAGGGACGATGAGGAAACAGGTTGGTTCTCATTTGGATTCACCACGCGCGTAAGTACCCAACCCACAGAGCCTTGTACTGAAGATGGGGCGACTCTGTGGGGAGCTAATTCTTGTCTACAAATGAGCCCCGAAACAAGAATTAGCTCGGTCAGATGGAAATGTTGTAATTTCAAAATATGGTACTCGCTAATTTATTGGTGATCGTTTTAGGCATTTCGGCTTCACCCATTTGAAGCGGTGTTCATTTAGCCTGCACTTCTCCTTTTATTCAAAAATCCGGACGGGTCTCGTGACGTCAGGCATGGCCGACTCCGTGACTTTGTCCGGCGCTTACTATTTCTTGATTTATTTCTTATAGCCCATTTACTCATCTTGGAATTTTTTTCAAAATGGTTCACTAACCCTGTATCCTTTTTTGCACTTCACTACACTATACTATATTGGCTCACTCTTTCTGCCACCCATTACGCAATTTTTTAATATACTTTTATTCTGCTTTTTTCAAATTTTCTATAGGCTTTCCATCTGACGGCGTTGCGTTGTGGTTGGTTCTCTGTGTGGTCCATTAGGGTCCCAGCTTATGTCACTCCTTTCGGGGTGAAAACCTGCGTTAACCCGTCACTTCGGTGTTCGGGCCTGCGTTAAACCCGTCACTTCGGTGTTCGGGCCTGCGTTAACCCGTCACTTCGGTGTTCGGGCCTGCGTTAAACCCGTCACTTCGGTGTTCGGGTACTGTTATTTACACATATGGTTTTCTGTGGCTTTGCCCATTGTGTGTGAGGATGGTGGTACACGATACCCTGGCTGGACGGTACATAATTTGCTAGATGGAATAGACGTCGTGCGAGTCTAGTATTTCTGCAGGGTCTACAACCGCAATTTCCGTTCTTTGTCTATGCTCCCATGGTGGTCGCGATTTTGTTATGCTACTTCGCGGGGCCTCACTCACCTAAGATCTGGCTCGGTGGGCCTAGTGCTGCGGTAGCCTGGACTACCAACCAAGCTTTTTCCCTTCCCTGTCTCCCCCCCCCCCATCCCAACAGTCCTCTTCAGGACCGCTTATTCTCATGGCGTACTCTCTCAGGATGTTACCCTGTAGCATAGGCCTCTGTGGTAACCCTCAGGGGGGTGGACGTCCCCTGTTGTATTAGTCCAAAAAACCCTAACCATGATCTACGACAATAGTGGCCAGGTTAGGGTTAGGTTGGGGGCCGCTTCAACCCCCCGGGGCGGGCAGCCTGTCCCCCCACCCGCCCGGACCCACTGGGGGGGACGGCACATTCATTTGTACCCACCGAATGTAGATTGTCTGATAATGAGGGAGTGGTCTTTACTAAGGATCCGCATTCTGCAGGGGCCCCTACTCTCAAATGTGAGGGACGTTGCATTTCCTGTAATTACATCGATCAATCCCCATTTGTTCATTCCACGTCTACCAAGGATGTTTTCTGTCCAATAGTGCGTGGGCCTGTGGATTGCAACACCAAACATGTGGTTTACTTGATCTCTTGCACTAAATGCAATTTCCATTATGTGGGGCAGACTTCACGGAAGCTTAAACAGCGTATTCTGGAACATAGAAGGTCTTTTATCAAGGGAAACCTGGCCACTAAATTAGTAAGGCACTTTGCTCAAGAATCTCATGGTATGGACTGTTTTAGAGTTCGAATTCTGGAGAATCCAGACTCTAAGTCTAAGCTTACAGATAGGGAGATTTTTTGGATACGGCTGCTTAACACAGCTTTCCCGTTTGGTCTTAACGACTCGATACAGGGGTATGGAAATGTTTCGGAGGGTATGAACCCATTGCATGATAAGAATCAGCCCTATTTCAGTATGCCAGTTAACACCAGGAATAGGCCCAAGATTAAACGGCACAGACGCACGAGCACCATAGTCAACTTGCAGATATTGGATCAGTTTGTCCACATCTATGAGGAGGCCAGCTCAAACCAAGCATACAAATTGTATGTGTTTCTCCGTGGCCAGACTAAACGCTCTATCAAATTCGCCTTGGAAAATATATCTCGCTTAGAATTAATTAATAATGACCTGGCCCTCATGTTCTTGGGATTTTTCTCAGGTTTCTATTCTAGGCAGGAAAAGGGTACACCTGCACAGGTTTATGATCACTTGACTCTCAAATTCGTGCACCCTATCATGGAGCAGTTCTCCATAGGTGCTGTGTTGAACTACCGGGAAGTTAAAAGAGGTAACCCTATACCTAGCATAGATCGCCGCAAAGTGCGTACGGTCTATACGTATGGGCCGCCCTTCTCACTGAAGGTGTTTAATTATGGTCGCCTTCTGAAAGACCTTAGCGCCCAAGACCTAGAGGCCTATCTGTCAGGGGGTTGTGCATGCGCTCGGTCTCCTTTTATGTACCCACCTCTTGGGCATGTTTTCACTGGGGACATCAACTTTGTTAATAGTGAGCTCCTCAGGAACGTTCTAGCGAAAGGCTCCAAGTACCGCATTGATGTCGGGTGTACAATCGGGGATGTATTCGATGCCTACTACAATGGCTTTTCGAGGTATATGGCACGCCTTAGACGCAGGCACAGGAATTTGGACCTGGACGCTTTCTCTGAATCTGTGCTGTGGCGTCTCTCAGCAAAATTTGCAAGTTTTGTTCAGGACGCGTCACTGCACTCAGGCTATATAGAGGGTTCCTATGATATGGAGCAGTATAAGCGGTTGTGCAGGGACTTAAGGGCTATACACCACAAGTACGTTATTGTTCCTGCAGATAAAGCTGGTAATAATTACGTGTTTATCTGCAAAGGCCTATATTTATCAAGCTTTTGCAATGAGCTAGGCATAAGCATAAAGGGTGGCTCCATTTCTGTGTTGGGCAATGATATCTACAAACCGCATCAGCTTGATTCCTCAGCCATTCTAGCTAGACATAGAGCTATGCTTGCTTCGTTTGGCCAGAAAGCACTCGATAAAAACGACGTGCTGCCTCGAATTTTTGCTACAGCTAAATTGCACAAGAACCCGTTTAAATTTCGCTTTATAGCAGGTGCCAAGCAGAGCTCGGTTAGACCATTGTCTGTTCTCTTATTGCATATTCTTAAGCATCTCAAGAGATTTTTGTGCAATTACTGTAGAGTCATAGTCGATAGGGGTGGTGCCAGGTGTTATTGGTCGGTCAACAATTCGCATAAAGTCGTTCAAGATTTGCATAGGAGGAAAAATATCAGGCATATGGTAACTGCGGACTTCGCGACGTTGTTCACAAATCTGCCGCATGACATTATATTGCGCAATGTATTTCAATTGGTGGACATGTGCTTTAACAGTTCGAACCGTGAATACGTCACCATTGGCAGCAACGGTTTTTGCAAATTCTCTGCAGTCCGTGCAACTCAGCCTTGCTTTAACCGTTGGGAGATTAAAGACTTGATTAGCACAGTATTACAAGAGACATATGTCGTGTTTGCAGGTATTCCATTTAAGCAGATCAAGGGTGTCCCCATGGGAGGTAATGCATCTCCCCTTCTGGCAGACTTGACGCTTAGTATGATGGAATTTAATTTTTGCAAAACCAAGAGGCATAGTAGTTGCATTGCTTTTCGGTATGTGGACGATCTCCTGGTTTTGAATCTGACAGATATAGACCCACTTATGAAACAGATATACCATGACTCACTGAACTTGGAGATCACAGCGGAAGGCACCAGTGTACCATTTTTGGACCTCAACATTAGGGTCAATGAAGGTAATGGGGTGGATACATCAGTGTTTCAAAAGACTGACCTGTTCAACTTTGAGGTTGTCAGATATGGCTTTATAGATAGCAATGTCCCTATGAGTCTGCATAAGGGGGTTATCATTAGTCAGCTCATTAGAATCGGACGGATCTGCAACTTTAAAGCAGCATTCATGGATCGAACAATTGAATTGATTAACACCTATTTGGGAAGGGGGTTCTCCAAGGCATTCATCGTTAATTGCGTGCTTTCATTCGCAGGAAGGTACGCTCCATTGTGGTGCTCGCTCGGATTCCCCAATCGTTCAGCAACTATTAAATTTTTGGATAGTCTGGTGTCTTCACTGGGCGCAGCATAGTCATAGAATTTTGTTTGTTTATCCATAGTCGTAACAAAGTTTGCTTTATACCATACCCTCTTGTCGTTGTTTCCTCTTACCGTTTTCTCCATTGCCTTTGGGGAATTGCGTCTGTATAGTACTACGGTAACGGTAAGGCATTTTCGGGAATCGGGAGCCTTACACGCCATTGGAATTGGTACTTGTAAGCACTGGCCCCGTGGTGTCAGTGTCACCTGGCTTTATGGCTAGCAGCATCGATTCGGTGGCCAGCTAACTAGCACTTCCCGCATGTGGGTACCCTGTCTTCCACTGGTTCTGCCACCCAAAACGACCAGGCGCCAGGGACGATGAGGAAACAGGTTGGTTCTCATTTGGATTCACCACGCGCGTAAGTACCCAACCCACAGAGCCTTGTACTGAAGATGGGGCGACTCTGTGGGGAGCTAATTCTTGTCTACAAATGAGCCCCGAAACAAGAATTAGCTCGGTCAGATGGAAATGTTGTAATTTCAAAATATGGTACTCGCTAATTTATTGGTGATCGTTTTAGGCATTTCGGCTTCACCCATTTGAAGCGGTGTTCATTTAGCCTGCACTTCTCCTTTTATTCCACACACATAGATATAGGTTCTAAATTTTAATTCCAAATTCTAAGTTTTAACAGAGAATTTCTTGCTTTCCTAGGAAACGCCAAACAATGCCGACTGCTGTATGTTCTTAAAAGTTTACTCATTTATAAAACGGTAAGCTACTGCAAATCGCTGAACAGTACATACTGAGCGCACAGCGTAGGTAGGTACACAGATTTTGTGTCAAACGAGAACTGTGTGTTCAGGACGATGTGAACACGCACTGCCGTAATCAGGGTGTACGCGTCAGCGTACAACCCTAATATGTGACCACTTCTCAATGCGGGTTTTTGAAATTTCGATCGCCTATAACTTTTGATTGCCTGAACGGATTTCGACGCGTTATGGCGCAAATGAACCGCCTTCTTCTGGGGCATCGAATGCGCCATAACGCGTTTCCTTGCTTTACTGTAATGGGACAATAGTTCCAAAAATGTTCCAATTTTGCGGCTTTTTTTTTTCATGTTCTCTGCCAGGTTTTTGGAGCGCCGCTCGCGAACGCCAGGGCCTATCGCGATGAAACTTGGTATGTGTAGCCGGCTAGTGATCGCAATGTTGCATGCCAAAGGATTTGTGTGTACTTCGTACCAATCTCGAGATATTGCCGATTTTATCCGATTATCGATTGATTTTCTTGGAAATGGGTCACAAATTTTGTGCCCTATAGGCGCTTTAACGGTACATCGCAGCGCTTCGCTATAAAGGAGAAAGTTGGTCGCCATGACATGACTTGTGTTACTTTCAACAATTGGACCAAATTGGACGCACCAAAATACCTCCCCCCCTTATATCGATAGCGGAAATTGGCGATATTTCGGTGTGGTTAGGTCGGATGGCCTAAACATCAATAATAAAGTTGATCGCCCTTCGATGTAGAACATTTCATTCCTTGAAGTCAACACGATCCGACGCACCAAAATATTTTCACTTCCGGGATAATCAATAAATATCGATATGGGTAGGTTGGATCACTTTGGCCAAAACACAAAAGTTGACCGCCTGCACGTGCAGATCATTTTGATTCTTTACACCACTATGCTCCGACGAACCGATATGGCACTACAGATGTGCACGCACGCACGCACACCAACAAATGGGCTGCTTCGCAAGAAACTTGATGTGGGTCAGTCCGATCACTTTGGCAAAAACACAAAAGTTGACCGCCAGGTCATGGTGATCATTTCCATACTTTACATCACCACGCTCTGACGCAGCAATATAGCACAACTGCATGTGCATGCACGCATGTATGTCTGCTAGGCTGTTGGTACTTTGCTTTACTTCAATTTTGCCTTGTTCGGTTCAGTCACAGGTGCATTGTGTGTGAACCTACGTCAGTGAATGTGTGTGTGCGTATGTGCGTGCGTGCGTGCGTGCTGCGTGCGTGCGTGCGTGCGAGCGTGCGAGCATGCGGGCGTGCATTCATGCATGCGTGCATGCTTGCAAGCATTGAATTACAGAAACCCGCTCATCTTTCGAAAAAACACTGTATTAAGGAAAAATTTGCAGGTGGCTGCAAAAAAGGTGAATATGTGACGCTCGTGTGGTGAAGTCCAGTTTGAAAAGGAGCGGTATTAAGGCATGCCCCACTGATTTCTGGCCACTTCCACATTGTAGCTGATCAACTTCAGTTTGAACAAACCATGTATAAAATCTAAACCTCATGCAGCAACACGTCACATATTCGGCGTTTGTTGTGTTCACCCGCAATGGAAATGTGCAGCGAAAATAATGGCGACTGGAACTGGCTGACATTTACATAGATTGAAATGCAAGAAATAAGCACATGCCCATGGAATCCCTATGCACACGTATGCATGCGCGCGTGCACGCACGCACGCACGCAAGCAGCACACACACATGCATTAGGGCACTACATGGCTGGGGGCACAACACAAATGTTGGATGAACAGTTTGTCATTGGGTGGAATGCCAGAAGGGAATGGAGCAGGATTGTAGTAGGTATTGTATGTCTCACCTACACATCAGCAACTGTACACCATCACCGATCCACATGTAACAAATTTTAGCATGGGGCACCAATTGATTATGCAGAACATACTTTGGCAGTGTCAGGTTCATGGTAATGGGCAATAATAACGTCTTGATAGAGAAGAGGTATGAGTTGATGGACGTTTGTGCTTTGGTTGGCTTGACTGGGTGACATAGCTCACACCACAAACGCCGAACATGTGACGTGTTGCTGCATGAGGTTTAGATTTTTTACATGGTTTGTTCAAACTGAAGTTGATCAGCTACAATGTGGAAGTGGCCAGAAATCAGTGGGGCATGCCTTAATACCGCTCCTTTTCAAACTGGACTTCACCACACGAGCGTCACATATTCACCTTTTTTGCAGCCACCTGCAAATTTTTCCTTAATATGAACTATGGTCCAACCTAAACTCATCAATACAACCCCCAAAGATACAAACAAAAACTTTGTCGTAACCATTTCAAATTCGGCTGCATAGTCGTGAGTGCCATTACGCTCTCGCACTGCTAACGCACCTGCCTTCAACTGTCCAGAAAGAACCTCTTCGCCATAACACGGGTTCTCGCCCGAGTTACACCACTTCATACAACATCGGGGTTCATTGTAGCTACCCGTACACGATTTTGCGTTTTCCTCACGTTTCGAAGCGTTTCGAGTATAGGTGTGCGTGGTTGTTCTTATCTATCTACAATAGAAGAGTGCATGAATTCGCTTTCAAGACGTGATAACGCGCCAGCCAAGCTAATAGAGGACATAGAGGTTTCTGCGCTTCACGTGCGTACGCAACCTGTCTTTTATTGTGAACTGGGGTGCGTCCCTGTGCTGCAATAGTACTTTGCTGGTGTAGTCTGCAGTTGCACAGTAGATGCGTAAAATACACAAGTAGAAAAAGCAGACACAACAGCAAGTTCAGTCAGGAATCACGCAGGATAAGCCAGGAGAAACGGCGGAGGCGGCATTGCCTGGCGTCAAACACCGCCCACCTGGATGTAACAATTGAAGAGTTCTGGAAAAAAGGCGATTGCAGTGCTGGGATTCGAACCCAGGTCTCAGGGATCCTCAGGAATACCGTAAATCCTCCAATAGTGTCACTATTCTTTCAACCTCTCCTTACCCGGGGGCACTATTGGAGGGGGCTCTATACTTTCAACCCAAAAATTTTAAATGGTAGTGCTAATTTCGCTGTCAAAATTGCCGATTTGTCGGCGATTTGATCATTTTTTGCTTAATGGTTGATTTACCGTTAATAGGCGGTTGCTGAAACGCAGTACCATTAGCCCATAAAAGGCACAAGGCATATCCTCCCATACCTCCGGGGCACTATTGGAGGGGGGCTCTATTGGAGGGGGCTCTGGTGGAGGATTTACGGTATTTACCGTAGTAAATAATCTTGGGTCTCCCCCTTCTGCTGGACATCCTAGTGCCTAGGGGTGGCAAATGGCAAAAGGTGAACGCCCAGGGGGGGGGGGGCGACGACGGGTCACGCGATTTCTACCGTACACCTCTGCTTGGCGTCATCGCTTGAGCGTCGCGTCTCCAATTGACCAATACACGTATTGGGCTCTCTCAAGCATTTTCGATAATTCCTTTAAAGTGTCTTCACAACTGTTCCAAAAAACGCTGCACAAGTCAAAGGTGCTGCATCGAGTGTTTTTTTTTGTTGCTTTTGCTTTGCACTTTTCTTCCACATCCAGGACTGCCATCGTCGCCGCATTCGGCAATCATGAGCGCACCAGCGCAGGCTCAGTCAGCGCTAACCTTCAGAGAGGAGAGGTGCAAGTTGATCCGGAATCAACTGGTTCTGCTGCTGCACGCCCCCAAGTGCTGCAATGACAAGCCCGATGGACCGTCCTGCGAGCTGTTGCACTGCAGCACCATAAAGGACGTGCTGAGGCACATGACGCACTGCAACCGGAGGCCTGAACAGCCTGTGTGAATGTGTGAGTGTGTGTGTGTGTGTGTGTGTGTGTGTGTGTGTGTGTGTGTGTGTGTGTGTGTGTGAGAGAGAGAGAGAGAGAGAGAGAGAGAGAGAGAGAGAGAGAGAGAGAGAGAGAGAGCGAGAGAGAAAGAGATACAGAGAGAGAGAGAGAGAGAGAGAGAGAGAGAGAGAGAGAGAGAGAGAGAGAGAGAGAGAGAGACTTGCCTTGCCGGGGGCACTATTGAAGCATTTACGGTAGTTTCAGCCCCACACTGCGCCTCCTCTCGTCAGATAATCCATCACTGGAAGAGCTGCGTCCTCGACCCCTGTCCAGTCTGCACCCCTGTCAGGTGTGGCCCCCATCACAAGAGCCGTCGCCGTCCATACCTGCCCCGGCCCCGGCCCAAACGGGTCCGCCGCTGCTCGCTGGCGATGTGGGTCTCAGCAGCGCCATATTCGCTATGCTACGGTACTTGCACGCCAGACCTCCTACACGTATTCTTTAGGTTCCAGAGCGTGCACCTTCTGTGCAGGCCTATACGTTTCAAAGTTTTAAAAGCAAAATGTGTATCACTAATTCAACGCGTTCAGTTTTCTTTTCCGTTGTTTGCCGATTTTTGCAGAGTTTCACTTTGTTCTACAGGCCATGGGCATGGACCGTTGATGCGGCTCGCGTGGCGCAACGACGCCCAGCGGCGCCCAGCGGGGCCGGGCAGCAACGACCGAATGTCGGCCGGTACTGCTTCCCGTCTCGCACGCGTACCGACCCCCACAGGTACTGAGGCTCTTCGCTGCACCTGTACACCACGTCCAGTGCGTCGCATATATACGATCCACTCTGTGCTTTTTATTCATTTATTCGTGTCATCCATTACAGGAACGGCAGTTGAACGCCTAGAGGAGAGGAGTAGAGCTAGAAACTCAACGGAATGAGAAGAGATTCAGTTCACATGTCACAACGCATTGCCCTTGCCTGTAGTGCCCCCCCCCCCCAACTCTACAACATTTGCAATCAGTTGAACGTTTTCAGCGATGCGTTTTGTGTATTTTTTTTTGCATATTGATTTCCATCGTTTCGCATTGTAGGTATCTGGGTCTTGATTCGCCTAAGCGAAAGCCTAAGTAGAGCCTAAGTGAAGCCTAAGCCTAAGCCTAAGCAAACCCTAGCTTAAGCCCAAGTGAAGCCTAGGCCTAAGCTTTGGCAAAGCCTAATCAATCAGTGTGTGGGATTAGTGAGACTAGCCACTTCAACTCAGGACTCCTGCTTGCAAAGTGCTCCAAAGTGGTTCAATATTAATATTTTCATGTCCTCTGTGATGACTCATCATCAATACAATGTGTCATAAAATCATGCTGCAAATGCTCAGTTGAAAAGCAACAATGACGAATCTGTAAATTGCTGCAGCAAAAGCCAAGGGAAGTCAACCAATGCAACCAATGCACTTCTGCAATACAGGAAAACAGTTTACCTTTTTTTTGTTGTAATGCTTTATTAATGCGTCATTACATCTCCAGTCATTACATTCGATAGTAAAAATTTGGCACTATACCATCTTTAGCAGACACCATAAATCCCATATTTAGTGGCAGCAGGCTAATTGTTTTAATAAGCCCTTTAGAGCCAGCTAATAATAATTGGCTTTTTTGTAATCTGCATGGTTGCTCACATATATGTTCATGCATCATGATCTGCAGGCGCAGTGCTGCAGCTTCCCGATCAGCTTCATGCGCCGCCCACTGCTCGATAGGCTGCTATAAATAATTGAACCGCTCAACATTTGAGCGCCATTGCAGAACTAAATAGGTAATGCATTTCTTCTGAAGCTCCTTGACCGCTCTGTAGAACTCGTCGAAATTTGTGAATGGCCTCTGTTCCTCTTTGAGCGACTTGCCAAAGCGGCGCTCTCATCTTGCCTGCTTGTGCAAGGCCTTTGGACCTGCTCTAAGCTAGGATCGCTGTCCGACGCTTCCGATTCCCTTCCGGCACGCCGTGGGCGGGCGTTTTTTGGCGGGTTTGGGTTTGAGTCTTCCTTACGTCGTTTTTTTTTTGGCAAAACACAATTGTTGCGTCCGCGTCCGCTGCACCCGAAACCTAAGCGAAACCTAAGCCTAAGCGAAGCATAAGCCTAAGCCAAATCAAAGCCTAAGCATAAGCCTAAGCAAAGTCTGGACTAAGCCTAAGCAAAGCCTAAAATCAAGAAAGTTTTCATCGGACGCAGCAGCGGACGCAGACGCATCAATTGTTTTCAGCTGTTTTCTTTTTCGGGGAAATCCAACCTCATTGGGCCATTGGCCCGGGTGAAACGCACCACAATATTTCATTTATTACGTTTAAAATGCGTCGACGATCAGTGCTCAATGCCAAGAAAAACTAAAACAATGCACCACTAAAACGCTAACACATACACGCGCATAAAAAATGTGCTGTATTATCATATAATTTATTTATATTTGCATAACGCATAGATTACGATAGCTTCAGTAGTGCCACTCTTATTTTGATGGTAAAATGTGCCAAGCAAGCTTTATACAAAATTTCTGCTCAAGCTCAATCCATCCAGCAGAACTCTGTGCTGCATTGCAGACAGAACCCACAAACAGTCATACTACTGTAGAAAAGGATAATGCTATATCTCGTGATTACGGTAGCGCGTTAGAAAGCGGATGTGATATTCGTGATCACCACGGTAGATTACATATATCCCAAGCAGATTTGACACTGAATTCTCAAATTCTATGAAACGCAATTTGCATATTCAATGCGTCGTATCTCGCGATTACGGTATCGCACTGAAAAACGGATGTGATATTCGTGATCAGCACGGTCGATTACATATGTCCCAAGCAGAGTTGACACTGAATTCTCAAATTCGATCAAACACGTATGCAAAATTTGCATAACTCACGGATTACGGTAGCTATCGCAAATCCGGCCCTTAAATGACGGTGAAGTTTCCCACCGAAGCTTCATACAAAATTTCAGCTCAATCCATCCAGCACAACTCTCTGTGCTGCGTTGCAGACAGACAGACACACAGACATTGTGCTTTAGTAATATAGATGCTGCTTACTGGTCACTGATTCCGCTCACTGATCGATTAGGCTTTGCCTAGCGGTTAGGTCTGTCTAGGCTTCGCTTAGACTTATACAAGGCTTTGTTTTGCCCAGGCTTCGGCTTAGGCAAATCAGGACCTGTTGCATGTTGTTGCATAAATTGTTGCATGAATTAGAAATTTCCTTGATAGGATAACGGTGAGGGGTAAAGGGAGGCAATTGGGGAGGCAGAGGCAGAGGCAACAGGGAGTAAAGGGAGGCAAGAGGCAGATGCGGAGGCAACTCGAAAAGAGGCGCTTCTGGCTTCTTCTGCCGACACCCATGCTTGGAGGAAACAGCAGGCAATACCCTAGCCGAGTACAGAGACTTGCACGCACACACAGAGAGGCACTCGCAGCGAGCGAAGGCAGATGTGGAGGCAACTCCAAAACGGGCGCATTCAACTTGTTCTGCTGGCATAAAGGCAACAACGAAATAGCGTAAAACATGGCAATGGCACTGAATGATGACGAGTTTGGGTGGTTAGAAAAGCATGCACAGGTTGAATCACTGAATCACAGATAATACATTATACACTGTAAGTTCAAGTCAAACTACCTTATTCTAACCAAATAACTTTTGCTAGTTTATGTACTTGGAGTTGCCTCCTCGTCTGCCTCCGCTCGCTGCTGAGTGCCTTCATGCGTGCGTGCAAGTTTTTCTGGGTTCTCGCCAGTGAGGTTGCTCTGTTGCCTCAAAAGCAGCAAGGAGACACTTGCCTCAAACAGTTGCCTCAGACACCATGCCTGGATGTCGGCGAAACCGGCCAGAAGCGCCTGTTTTCGAGTTGCCTCCGCATCTGCCTCCCTTTATCCCCGTTACCTCTGCCTCTGCCTCCCCCCGCTCTGGATAGCCATTAAAAGTGTCCCCTCCACGACGGCTTTTGCTTCTTTGGGCAGTACACTTTCACCACTTCCGCCTATTTAGGCAGTACACTGTTTTTTTTTGTTCGGAAACTACGGTAGACTCGTTATTACGCGTTACCGAGCATTACCGACTTTCGTCTTTTGTTTTTGCGATTGTTGGCGTTAGATAAAATACACCCGCAACACCCACACTTGCGGTTTAGGCTTAGGCTTACGTTTAGGCTTAGGCTTTGCTCAGGCTTAGGCTTCGCTTAGACTCAGGCTTTTGCTAATGGCTTAGGCTTTGTTTTAGGCTTAGGCTTTCGCATAGGCTTATGCTTAGGCTTTCGCTTAGGCTCAGGCTTCGCTGAGGCTTAGGCTTAGGTTTTGGCAGTGTGGGTGTTGCGGGTGTTGCGGGTGTCGTCAGCCCTGAAACAAAAAAGGGTTCGTCCGCGACTTAGGTCGTCCGAATCCGACGGAAAGGACGACGACCAATATTGACGACTTGCTGGACGGCCCGCTGCGGATTGACGCCGCCGTCGATCTACGGTCGGCGCCGACAGCAGCGTCCTGCCGACAGGTGGGTGCTGTGCTGTGTATGACGCTGACCGTTCTCGTGTGGTTGTCGGCGGGAAGCAGGACCAGCTTCAGCGACATCGCCACGAGCGCCGGCACGCGCGCGGGCGCGTCGGCGCCGTCGAGCTTGCACAGTTGGGCGAGCAGTCGCAGTTGCCGACTGCGACTGCTGCTGCAGAACAGCTTTCGAGGCGGCGTTTGGCAGCTTTACATTTTCATAGTCAGCGACTTATTTGGAGATGGCGTTAAATCCATCTCGTGAACTGACCAAATGACAAATGACTAAATGGAAACAAGACAGCACCGGCAAAAAGACGACATGATGCAACGAAACAATCGCAAACACAAAAGACGAAAGTCGGTAATGCTCGGTAACGCGTAATAACGAGTCTACCGCAGTTTCCGAACAAAAAATCAGTGTACTGCCTAAATAGGCGGAAGTGGTGAAAGTGTACTGCCCGAAGAGGCAAAAAGCCTCCACGACTACTCTAGGACATTCCGCACAAGTCCGGTGTTACGTCGAGTCCGTCCACGAAATTTTCTTGCATTTTTCTCATTGCAAGGCGTAACTGGACTTTTCCACGGCAACAGACTCGTCACGTTGCCACCGTCGCCACATTCTGTATGTTGTTGTTGGATTAGGGGCAACACTAGGAGGCCGTCAATCACCCATATAGCCTACCCATATCCATGACGCCTTCCTCTCTAGGGCCGCGCAATTAGCGAAAGACCTTCGGAAGAACGCCATCTATAATCTAGGGCAGCGATGGCACGAGAGAATCGATCGAAAGGGAAGTTCTCAGCATACCTGTAACTGGGGGGGGGGGGGGTGGTTGGGGGGGCTTTGGGGGCCCCCCACTAGTTTTTCAACCACCCCCCAACTCCCCCCGACCCCCCCCCCAGAATTTTCCCAGAAACCATAAAACCATAAAACCCCCCCAGAAACCATAAAACAGCTAAATAACACTGTTTACACCCTTTTTATACCCATTTTAGACCAAAAAGTACCATTATAACTCAAACAATGGCCAGCTACCCCCCCCCCCCCACTTTTTGCTCCGGAGACCCCCTCCCCCAAAATCGGCCAGCTACCCCCCCCCCCCCACTCTGCCAGACCCAGTTGCAGGTATGGCTCAGTCTAGTGGGTTCATCAAGAATCGAACTCAGGTCTCAGGACCTTCCGCGCAAGAGGCCGATTCTTTACCACTAGGCCATACGCTGCCCGCCATATTCTGTAACGATGAGCGCACTGCCTCCTGGCTTTGACCCTGCCAATCGCAAGCTGATCCAGCAGCAGCTGGTGCTGCTGCTCCACGCCCACATGTGCCTCTCCAAGGAGCGCGACAACCCCGGCGGGCCGCCCTGTGAGCTGCTCCACTGCGACACGATGAAGGGCGTGCTGAGGCACATGACCAGCTGCACGCTGAACCGACAGTGCCAGTGTGAGCGGTAGTGCGTAGCGATCACTTGTACCTGTTGGCATTGTACAGGGTAGGGTGGTCCAAAAAAGTATGCACCCTTTTATTTTTCGTTTATCTCCGGCCCTCATTGAGATATGTATACCGTAAATGCTCCAATAGTGCCCCGGGGCACTATTGGAGTGGGTTTAGGGCTAACTATAGGGTTTACGGTATCTAGCAGCACGGGTGATTCGTTTAGCGCTCAGCCTTTTGGTTAATCGCGCGGCGGGCGTTTCAGACGCGCACTGCGCCTCCTCTCGTCAGATCATCCAGCACTGGAAGAACTGCGTCAACGACAACTGTATAATCTGCCAGCTTCTCAAGCAAGGAGCGGCAGGTCAACAAGTCAAACACAAGACGCGCCACCATCCGTACCCCTATCGGCCGGCGACAACGCTACCCAACCGCGGCTCGCCATCAGCGTGCGGTCTCTCTGTGCACTTGACTGACAATTCTAATTCATAGGGACGTCCAATTGCAGTTTTTATAAAATTTTCTTTTTTTTATATTAAAATAAAATAAATCTGATTATGAATGCATACATTTCTCACTTCTCTAGGTAGGTTAGAGGTCGATAGTGACATTTCGTAGTAATTTTTGTGTAGTTTTATTTCACTCTATAGGGTGGTCATTGATGCGGTTCGAGTTGCGCAACAACGCCCAACAGCGCCCAGAGGGGCCGGGCAGCGGCGCACGAAAGATGGCCGGTACTTCTTTGCGTCTCGTACGCGTACCCACCTCCACAGGTATGCAATTACGGTGTTCGCTGCGCCTGTACGCGTCCAGTGCGTCGCATATACGTTGTCCATTTAGGAACTGCAGTTGAACAGTTGGCCAAGCGCCCCAAGGAGTCGGCTCTGCAGTGTATCTGAAGGGAGAAGAGTTCCAGTTCACCACATGTCACGACTCGCAGCACAACGCATTGCCGCCTTGACACGTCCACCCACGCATGGGACTCAGAGTCAGCGCCGATGAACACTCGCGCACGCGCTCCTTGCCCCTACGACACTGTACATCTGCCACTAGTGCCTCCATTCTCTCCAACAATTGCTATCAGTTGGACGTTTTCAGCGTCGTGTTTTTGTATACCGTAAATCCTCCAATAGTGCCCCTGGGGCACTATTGTCTCAATGTCTCTCAAGAGGGGGTACTACTAATTTCGTCAGATTTTTGCGCAATTTTGCAGCAAAAGTTAACATTAAAATGCCTTAAAATGCACACAGGTAGTCGGAATTTAAAAGTTTAATTGAAATACGTGTATTGCACACATGATTACACTGCTACACACCATGCATGCACTTTTAATGCAACTGGGTAGCATTCAAAATTTGATTTTGGCGCGAAGTTAAAATTGACTTGCCCCAGGGGCACTATTGGAGGGAGCTTCTATTGGAGGATTCACGGTATTTTGTTTTGCGAATTGATGTCCGTCGTTTCCGCGCTGTAATCCGTGCGACCAGACACCGTGTACGTTGCGTATTGCCAAGCACGCCTAAAAGATGCCATGCCAAGTCCGAAGTCTAAGTCCACGTTAAGCATACGACAAAATGAGCAGAAAACAATTTTGGAAAGACTAGCTACAACTCAGGACACCTGCTGCAGAGTGCTCAGAAGTGATTCGATATCAACATTATAAATCATCGCAGAGCAGAGTCAGAAACGCCACCTCTGACCCAGTGAACGTCGCCTATATGAGCGCACCTGCATTGTATGCAGCCTGGTGATGAGCAAGAACAACAGGTAAGATGCTGTGACGAGCTGTAGGCTGACGATGCCTGCAATGCACTGGTTGTTAAAGAGTTGTGCACTGTTGACGACTCTTGGGAGCTGCAAACGAAACTGGCGATGCAGCAAGACATCCACCTGCAGATGAGGTAGAGTTTGTTACTCCCACTGCACACACACACACACACACACACACACACACACACACACACACACACACACACACACACACACACACACACACACACACACACACACACACACACACACACACACACACACACACTGAGAGCAACACACCTACATATTCATTCTCTCGCATTGGCACCATACAACGAGGCAACTGTATGCACACAACCGTACAACAACCCATACAAGCACTAGCAGACTTGCATGCGCATTTATACACCATAATGCCGCCTGGAGTTCAACAACACCAACAGTTGTAGGTTGTTAGGATAGCAGACTCAACAACGCCCCACACTCACCCTACAACAACCCTATCAGGCATGCATACGCATCGGTGCACAATAATGCAACATGGTTTTCACCAACACCAACGGTAGCAGCTGGTTAGGATAGTACACTCAACACTCTAAACACACACAACACCTCACACGCACGCACGCACACACACACACACACACACACACACACACATCATTTCAACTACACCAGTGTTAGGACAACCTTGGAGGAGGGCAACACCTCAGCTCCCCAGAGCAGGGGCAGGCCGCCACTCCCCCAGCACAAGGGTGCACCCCAGATTTCCACAGGTCCCCACATTTCCTCACAGGGCAGCAAGCACTCTCAACCAACAGTTGCAAATGTTGCTCAGTTTATTTGATTGGATGACACAGCCAAACCATTGTCAGAGACAGTATAGCACCCAACACTGCACAGTTCACCAGCGGTTCATCATGCACAACCCCACCCATGATCACAATGGGCATCAGAACAAGGCGCCCGAAATCACAGCTGTCTCTGATCATCAGGGGGTGGCGCTGGAGTGCTTGAAACAGCAACCTGCCGATGACACAGTGACATGCAAGAGCTGCTGACTCCGACGACACTGCAATGATGGTGTATGGATGGGGTTGGCCCACACCAGTGCAGCAAGCAACAGGAACAACCTGTGGATGGTGTGGGTCGTCGACGAGTAGGCTCTTGATGAGTTGGTTGGGGTTGCGTGGCGATGACGCGCTTCCTGCAACATCAATGGCTCTGCTCAGCACTCACGCATGAAGTCATGCATGCAAGTCACGCACACACCCTACAATAACCAATATGTGTGCACACACACACACACATACGTATGTACGATACAACAACGCACACACACAGACTCACAGAGATGCCGACACTAATGATGGGATTGGCAACGATGCAGCGTCGTGATGGCAGCAAGCAGGTTCACTAGTCGAGCTGAACACTATCACTCTGTGCTTCAAGATACTGTATGCATGCACACGCACGCGATGATGAGACACAAGTGCAAAGACTGACACTCACGCATGAGTGGTGACACAGACGAGACACAAGTGCAGAGCTTGACACCAACACACGAATGCGCACACAATCACTGTACAACAAGCAATACATGCGCACTCATGCACGCACACACCTGTCAGCTTGGTGAGTTGACAATGCCAATTAGAGGCCAGTGAGAGGAAAGTACTCAGCCGCACCCCATTCCTGCTGACCCATCCTCTAAAAGACGCAGCGAGTTGTGCATGACAAATCCTGCAGGCACCAACTTACAGGTACCTGTTTGGCCATGATGGGGGTGGGAGACGTGGAGCTGGGCGACGCGACACAGCAACTCATGGCACCTAGAACGGCGTCCATAGAGGCGCCACCTGTCAGAAACGCCCCCTCTGATGCACCGACATGAATGGCACTGACATGAGCGCACCTGCTTTTGGATGGTGCCTGACGACGTTGTACAAGAACGACAGCTAAGATGCCATGACGAGCTACAGGCTGATGACGCCCTCAGCAATGCCTTCGATGCACTGGGCAGCTGAAGACTCTTGGGAGCTGCTAGCGACACTGTCGACACAGCTAGACACCCACCTGCAGACGAGGTAGTGCTCATTCCAACTCCAGCCTGCATGCACGCACACACGCACACATACATATGCATAGCAGAGAGAGAGGGAGTGAATGCACATGCACACGCACCATACAGTCAGCATGTACACACATACACACACACACACATACACAGACACACACACACACACACCTTGATATCACCATGATTCCAACTACAACAGTGGTAGCTTGTTTGGATAACACTCAACACCCCCACACCTCACACACCCACCATGATATCACTACGATTTCAACTGTAACTTGTTTCAACACCCCACATTCGCACACCACACACACACACACACACACACACACAACAATCACTACAACTTCAACTACAGTCATTAGCTTGTTGGGATAGCATAAGGCTGAACACCCACACCCACACATACACACACACACACACACACACAAACACCTTGATATCACTTCGACATGCACAGTGATTCTTGTCAGATCGTTCTCTTGTGTGATCATTCAACATGCCATGCAGAGCCAACAACAACAACATTCATGCATTCACACACACTCACACACCTTGATATCACTATGACTCCAACTACAACAGTGGTAGCTTGTTAGGATAAGACTCAACAGCCCACACCTTGATATCACTACGATTTCAACTGTAACTTGTTTCAACACCCCACATTTGCACACCACACACACACCACAATCACTACGACTTCAACTACAGTCGTTAACTTGTTGGGATAGCATAATGCTGAACACCCACACCCACCCACCCACACACACACACACCACGATCACTACGACTTCAACTACAGTTGTGTTAGGATAGCATACGGCTGAACACCCACACCCCCACACACACACCTCACACGCATGCACGCACGCACGCAAGCACACCCAAACACCACGATCACTACGACTTCAACTACAGCTGTCTTAGCATAAGCCCTGGCTGAGGACGGAGGTGCCCACTGCAGGGCGGGCAGCCTCCGGCCTGCCGCCCTGCACTTTGTCGCCCAACTCACCAAGTGGAGGGGAAGGGGGGCGGCCCTCCACTCCCCCAGCAGACGGGCGGCCCTCCACTCCCCCAGCACAGGGGCGGGTCCCCAGATTTGCTCCCAGGGTAGCAAGCACTCAGCCAACAGTTGCAGGATTGATCACAACCAAACCATTGTCAGAGACAGTACCCAGCAACAGTTCACATGCACGACCCCACCCGCGATCACAATAGAATCACAGCTGTCTCTGATCGTTCAGGGAGGTGGTTCTGGATGGCTGACGCTGGTGCCGATGTGGGGAAGAGCTGCCGACTCTGACGAGGCTGCAACGATGGATGGGGCCGATCCACACCAGCACAAACAACAAGGTGAACAACCTGGTGTGGGCCGTCAACGAGTGAGTCTTTACAATTGGGGAGCATGGCGCTTTGAAGCCTGCAATGGGAGTGCTGTGCACGAGCAAAAGCACCCACACCGACACACAGACATGCACATACGCACTCACAGAGGGTTGCTGATGGCGCCGACGGGGAGGTGACACAGCTTCGGCACTTAGAGCGGCGTCCAGATGGAGGGAAGGGACTCGAGCCAATGCTCAAAAACTGCAACACAACTGCGTAGTAAAAGCACACGGACCAACACACGAACGCACTCACTCACAGAGATGGCTGCTGAGGGTGACGATGGGGAGGCGACGCAGCTTCAGCACTTAGAGCGGCGTCCAGATGACGGGAAGAGACTCGAGCCAACGCCAGATCCTTTCAAAACCTGCAACACAACTGCGTAGCGAAAGCGCCAGCACCAACACACAAACGCACACACTCACAGAGATGGCTGCCGAGGGTGACGACTGGGGACGCGACGCAGCAGCTCATCGGCACCTAGAGCAACGTCCACCCCCACCAGACCCCACTGCCCCCAGGCGAGGGCGCCGACGCACCTTCATTAGCCTGATGACGATGAGAGCAGGCTGCTGCAGATGACGCCCCCCTCAGCGACGCCTGAGACTCTCGGAGAGCTGTGACAAATGACGCTTGCGGGTGCAAACGACGCGAGATGACTCGAGGCAGCACCCGAAGGACGAACAATGCTGAAACACCAATGACTCTGCACACGCAGGCGCAAATGCGCCCGCACTGACATGCACATGCACGCACTCACAGAGACGCCGATGGACGTGAGGTGTCGACGACTATGCAGCGTCTCCTGCCAACTGCTAGCCGATTCTGCAATTGGTGGGCTAGTTGGGAGTGACGCAACAATGCCTACAGTATGCAAACACTTGCATGACACAAGCGCCGACCGCCACACGCACACACGTACCATTCGATGGGATGGCGCCGACTAGAGGCCAGCGAGCACTGTCTGTCAAACGCCGTCCACGCGGCGGCGGCCCGTTTCTGCGACCTCTGAAACTCGCGACGAGTTGACGACGAAGGCGCCGACTTACTGTGAGCTCCTGTCGAACTCCTCGCCTGCGGCAGCGTCGAGCTCGTCCTGGCGGCCGCTCAAGGCCTCGGCTCAGGTGCTGGAGGGCACTCTCAACATGAACAACTCGAGGGAGAACTCTGACGACGCGCGTCGCGTCGCGCAGTCGGCGGGGTTACGCTTAAATGCAGCACACGTTAAATGCAGCACAGGTTGTATATGATAAAGAATGCAGGCAGGTAAAGTATGCAGGCAAGTCGACTTTTGCTGCCTAAGCCTAAGCCTAAGCCTAAGCTAAAGCCTAAGTAAAAACCTAAGCCTAAGCAAAGCCTAAGCCTAAGCTAAAGCCTAAGCAAAAACCTAAGCCTAAGCCTAAGCAAAGCCTAAGCCTAAGCAAAAACCTAAGCCTAAGCAAAGCCTAAGCCTAAGCCGAACCTTAAGCCAAGAAAAATCCGCGGAAGTCAACTTGCTTGCATACATCACCTGCTTGCATGCCTGCATCATTTATCACATACAACGTGTGCTGCATTTAACGTGTGCTGCATTTAACTGACACCAGTCGGCGGCACTCGCTAAACATTGTCGCCCAACTCCAAGGTATACTGTAAATAGTGTGAAATAAAAACGCATCCTAACTTGCGGGAAAACCGCAAACTTGCAGGAAAACCGTAAACTTGCGGAAAATGCAGGCTGCAGACGGCTGCTGGTGCAGCGCAGCTGCGGCGGTTACTGTTGGGATGGCCGCCGCTGGCGGCCGCCCAACAGCAGCCTCCCCCACCTCACCAGGGTAGGGGGAGGCCCCTCGGCTCACCTAAACGAAAGAATTTTGCGGCTACTGTAATCGCCAAAATTCTTACCCGCGAAAACCGTTATAGAAAAAACGAGACATACCGTAACCTGTAGTTGCCCCCGCAGGGGGGAGTACTTACTACTGTCATATCTCAATGAGGGCCAGAGATAAACGAAAAATAAAAGGGGTATACATGTACTTTTTTGGAAAACCCTACCCTGTACAATGCCACGAGCTATGTACAAGTGATCGCTACACGGAATACCGTTCACACTGGCAATGTCGTTTCTGCTTGCAGCTGGTCATGTGCCTGAGAACGTCCTTCATGGTGCTGCAGTGGAGCAGCTCGCAGGGCGGACCGCCGGGGTTGTCGCGCTCCTTGGAGAGGCACTTGTGGGCGTGCAGCAGCAGCACCAGTTGCTGCTGGATCAGCTTGCGCTTCTCGGTTCTCGGTCGCTCATTACTCCGCTTACGCACCACTCACCCGCCCACACACTCACCTCACACACAGACGTACGCACACAAACTCCCACACGTCCACTTGCGCGCTTGCGCAGTTTTACAGCGTTCGAGCGCTACTGTATGTACCGATTTCTACACTTCGCTGATGGCTGGCTATGATGTATGATGCATAGGCGCAGGCAGGATTGCACAACATTGTCATTGATCTGAGACACAGCCCCAATTTGACGACGACGAGAGCGTAGTGGCTCAGTGGTAATGCGTCGTGCTCGGCGCGCTCGTGGTCGGGGGTTCAACTCCCTTCCACTGAGGTCACTGAGTCACGAATCCCCTTGGGCAAGGGATGAATCGCTCTCATTGCCTCGGTGTAGGGCGGCTCCGGCCGGGGCTTTGGCCCGAAATCCGTGCCAGGTGGCGGCCCACCTTCCCTCGCGGGAGAAGAACGCCGTATAGGTAGTGTTAGTGATACAGTGTCATTATGATGCATCGCCCCTTCGTACCCCGTGCGTTGGTTTACGGTCCCTGTACTGCGTCGGTGCTTGCATCAATAAAAACATTGATTGATTGATTGACGACAGGGACGAAGACGACGTTTTCTTGGTGGGATGGATGTGTTCATGTGATGTGGTGGCTCCATTTGCTGCGCGCTCCAGTCGGCCGTGCAGCGGCGCAGTTTTTTTTTCTCAAACGTTTAAAAAAACGTTGGTCCAAAGTCCAAACGTCTTTTCCCAACTCTAACCGTTTCTCAGAATCCCTTTTCCTGTTTGACGCAATTAGTCGCGTCGTACCGCCCGCCTCGTTTGATGATTGCTCGCTCCTCGTCGTACTTTGCTCGCAATGATTGAATTTGTGATTTTTCTACGCATTTCCTTTACGGAATCAAAAATTGCGCTCAATCGCCTGCTGTTCAGGGAACCAAATGGCCAGGGGAAACGCCCTGAGTTGGGCTGGCGACGAGGTCTGTACTGTAGTCCATTTCTTTTGCAATTCGCGGGGTCTCGCAGCGACTTGTACCGTACACCCTCCGCTTGGCGTCGCTACTAGTGCGTCGCGTCCCCCATTGACCTATGCGTATTTTCAACTCACTCGACAACCATTAAAAGTGTCCCCTCCACGACTACTCCGCACAAGGTCGGAAATTCCGCACAAGTCCGGTGCTATACGCCGAGTCCGCCCCGAAATTTTTCTTGCATTTTTTCTCATTGCAAGGCGTAACTGGACTTTTCCAGGGCAACAGACTCGTCAACACGTTGCCACCGTCGCCATATTCTGTAGCGATGAGCGCACCCGCGCACCTGCCGCCAGCGAACGTCGGCACGGACCCTGTGCAGCACCCTCCGCAGTCGCAGAGCCCCTACGCCAACGACCCCGAGAAGCGCAAGCTGATCCAGCAGCAACTGGTGCTGCTGCTCCACGCCCACAAGTGCCTCGCCAAGGAGCGCGACCACCCCGGCGGGCCGCCCTGCGAGCTGCGCCACTGCAGCACCATGAAGGACGTGCTCAGGCACATGACCAGCTGCAAGCAGAAAGGACTCTGCCAGTGTGAGCGGTATTGCGTGTAGCGATCACTTGTACCTAGGTAGCTCGTGGCATTGTACAGGGTAGGGTTTTCCAAAAAAAGTATACATGTATACCCCATTTATTTTTCGTTCGTCTCTGGCCCTCATTGAGATATACCGTAAACTCCAATAGTGCCCCGGGGCGCTATTAAAGGTATCTAGCAGCATGGGTTTTTCGTTCAGCTCAAACTTTTGGTTAATCGCGCGTTGGCGGTGGGCGTTTCAGACGCGTACTGCACCTCCTCTCGTCAGATCATCCAGCATTGGAAGAACTGCGTCAACGTCAACGGCTGTCCAGTCTGCACGCCTCTGAAGCAAGGCGCAGCAGGTCAACAAGTCAGATACAAGACCCGCCACCATCCGTACCCGTATCGGCCGGCGACAACGCTATCCTACCGCGGCTCGCCATCAGCGTGCGATCTCAGTGCACTTGACTGACAATTCTAATTCGGAGGGATGTACAATTAGAGTTGGGAAATGTCTTTTAAAATATTAAAATTGAATAAATCTGATTTTTCACTTACCTTGGTAGATTAGAGGTCGATACTGACAATTCCTAGTACTTTTTGTGTAGTTTTATTTCACTCTATAGGGTGGTTTGCGTGGCGCAACAACGCCCAGCGGCGCCCAGCGGGGCCGGGCAGTGGCGGACGAAAGACGGCCCGTACTACTCCTCGTCTCGCACGCGTGCCCTCCCCGAAGGTACTGACAGTGCTCGCTGCACCTGTTTGCATGTGTCACATATACCGCCGACTCCTTAATTTTTACTTATTCGTGTTATCCATTCCAGGAACGGCAGTTGAACAGCGGTCCACGCGCCTATAGGAGCGAGAAACTCAAAAGGATGCGAACAGCTTCAGTTCACATGTCAACCAACGCATTGTCTTTGCCAGTAGTGCGCCCCCCCCCCCATTCTTCAACATTTGCTACCAGTTGGACGTTTTCAGCATCGTGTTTTGTGTATTTCTTTTGCGAATTGATTTGCGTCGTTTCGCGTTGGAATCCGTGCGACCAGACGCCGTGTACGTATAGCAAGCACGCCTAAAAGAAGATGCCTGGTCCGAAGTCTACCTAAGTCCACGTCAAAATCATACTCGGAAATGAGTAGACATTTTTTGAAAGATGAGCGGAATCAAGGGCAACCCAATGAAATATAGCTGAACCACTCTAAAAGTTGCGGTGAAACTACAGGGTTGCGCATTTACCGTAAATCCTCCAATAGTGCCCCCGGGGCACTATTTTTTCAACCTCTCCTTACCCGGGGGCACTATTGGAGGGAGCTTCTATTATTTCAACCTAAAAATTTTGAATGGTAATGCTAGTTTCGCTGTCAAAATTGCCGATTTTCGGTGATTTTGATCACTTTTGCCACATTTAATGGTTGATTTACCGTTAATAGTTGCTGAAACGTACTATTATTGGTGAGCAGTAGTGTGTATACACGATGTAAATGTACCTACCACTATATTTTTGCCCATAAAAGGCACATAGCACAACAGACCCCAGACCCCCCGGGGCAATACAGGAGGGGGGCTCTATTATTTCAATTTAGAGGGGGGAGGGGGGGCTAATTGTAATTATTGGGGAAAGGCAATTATAATTGATTACAGTACATGCATACACACACTTTGCATATTTGTTCACCCAGCAAACACTGCAAAGTTTGGGCTTTAGATGACTCATTTAGGGAGTGGGGCTAATTATGAGGGACAGGGGATAATAAACCAAAAAGGTCCTTGGGGCTAGTTGTGAGGGGGAGGATAATTTGGTGGCCAGTTACTGAGGGTATACTATAAGTGTGTGCACACTAGTTGTGTGAATTGTGCTCTCAGTATCTGCTGTTGTTTGTGCTGCTTTTGAGAAAATAGAATCCAAATCGTTCTCTTGTGCTGGCAGAATTGCAAAAAGCAGTCCAAGGCATGTGCAATTTTATGATGAATCCGAATCTGTGCTTGAAATTGCGCTGAGATTGCTGAGATTGCGTTTCAAAGTTACATGCATTTTTTCAGAAAACTTTCAGACTAGCCAGACCACAAGAAGGTCGCCTTTGGCCTGCCCTAAAGGGTATCCCCCCTGACTGGAATTTTGATTTACTCGCTGAGTATTGGCAGCACATGTTCAGCGTTCTTGCACAACATTTCGTTACGCGCTCCTCGGATTGAACCAGAAATTATTCCTTAGCAAAGTTCTAAAATGTTCACGTTCCAAACTGTTGGCAACTACCAAGTAAAGGGGGATGCAACCAAGTTACAGAAGCAAATGTCGCAAAAAGTGGCCGCAATACGTAACATTTCATGAGGAATCCGAATCTGTGCTTGAAATGGCGCTGCGATGTCGCGTTTCGAAGTTGCATGCATTTCTTCATAAAGCGGCCAAGCCAGCCAGACCACAAGAGGGACAACTTTGGCCTGCCCTAAAGGGCATCCCCCCTGACTGGAATTTTTGATTTACTCGCTGAGGATGCGGGCCATGTCTTCGACTAAATTGTGCAGCATTCCGCCTAGTGCTCCTCAGAAGAAGCCTTAAGTTAGGCTTAAAAACGTCACAAATTTTGACACACACAAACTTTCACATGCTGCCAAGAGTTGAAAATGTAGGGCGTTGCAACCAAATTGCAATTGTATCAGATGCAGAATTTCACGAGGAATCCAAAAATGTCGTCAGATTCGCCATTAAGGAAAAATTTGCAGGCGGCTGCAAAAAAAGGTGAATATGCGACGCTCTTTTGTTGGAGCCCAGTTTGAAAAAGAGGGGTATCAATTAAGGCATGCCTCATTTATGTATAGCCACTTATGCTTTGCAGCTGATCAACTTCAGTTTGAACAAACTGTGTATAAAAACCGAACCAAACGCAGCAACACGTCACATATTCGGCATTTTTTTGTGTGAGCTATCTCACTCACCCAAAATGCAACAGCAATCCTTTCACATCTCATCTATCTCTGGTCATTACCATCGACCTGGCACAGCCAAAGTTCCTACATAAATAATTGGCACCTTGCTAACATTTGTGAGATGTGGATTGCCACTACAGTTCAGTTAGTGATGTGTAGGTATACATATGGTACTGGCTCCATTCGTCATTTCCTTTTTGGCATTTACCCAATAACGCACTGCTCCTATACAACGTGTTTGCGTGCGTACGTGCGTGCGTGCGTGCGTTCGTGCGTGCTTGCGTGCGTGCGTGCGTGCGTGCGTGCGTGCGTGCGTACGTCTGCATAGTGGTCCATGTGCAAGACCCTGGGGTCCTTCCTGCCTGTCTTGCAACCACGTGGCATTTAGTCATGCGGCATATGTGAATGCAGGGTGTTCCAGTCCAGTTAGGTCCTATGATTGCCACTGCTCCTTTCTATGCACACAAACACAAAAAAATGCCGAATATGTGACGTGTTGCTGCGTTTGGTTCGGTTTTTATACACAGTTTGTTCAAACTGAAGTTGATCAGCTGCAAAGCATAAGTGGCTATACATAAATGAGGCATGCCTTAATTGATACCCCTCTTTTTCAAACTGGGCTCCAACAAAAGAGCGTCGCATATTCACCTTTTTTTGCAGCCGCCTGCAAATTTTTCCTTAATACAGTGTTTTTTCGTAAGACAAACATCGATGCGTAAAACCTATACAGGCACACGCATGCACGCATGCATGCACGCACACATGCATGCACGTACGCACGCAGGCACGCACGCACACATGCATGCACGTATGCACGCACGCATGCACGACATATGTACCATGTGTGACATATGTAGCATGCTTGGTAGAATCCCTCGAGTGCAGTAGGAGACACTCATCGTATAGAATGTGAGCATGTGGATTGAAAATAGGTACGAATGTATTTTTCATTGACCAAAGTTGTGCACAACTAATTGTCATGCAAATGATACAAAGCAGGATGACCTATCAGCAAATGGCACAGCATGCAGAAAACTACAAACAGAAGCCACTGCGGATAATTGTGTGTGTGTGCGAGTGCGTGCGTGCGTGCACGGGCAGTTCTGCTATATTGCTGCATCGTAGCGTAGTGATGTAAAGAATGAAAATGATCGCTATGACTAGGCGGTCAACTTTTGTGTTTTAGCTGAAGTGATGCGATGTACCCACATCCAGTTATTTTTTGAAGCAGCCGATTTGATGGTGTGCGTGCGTGCGTGCACATCTGCAGTGCCATATTGGTTCGTCGGAGCATAGTGGTGTAAAGAATCAAAATAATCTAAACGTGCAGGCGGTCAACTTCCGTGTTTTAGCCAAAGTGATCCGACCTACTCATATCGATATTTATCGATTATTCCGGATGTGAAAATATTTTGGTGCGTCGGATCGTGTTGACTTCAAGGAATGAAATGTTCGCCATCGAAGGGCAATCAACTTTATTATTGATGTTAATGCCCTCCGACATAACCACACCGAAATATCGCCATTTTTTGTTTTCAGTATAATGGGGAGAGGCATTTTGGTGCGTTCAATTTGGTCCAATTGTCAAAAGGGGTATATTCCAGGTCATGCCGAACAACTTTGTCCTTTATAGCAAAGCTCTGTGATAAGCCGTTAGCGCGCCTATTAAGGACAAACTTTTTGGCCGATATTTTTAATTGCTAATAACTCATTATCGGGGGCGAAGTTTTAGGTTCAGTGACTTGGCATAAACTTTCCATAAGCAACTGTTCAAGAAAATCAAAAAAAAATTGGGGGTTAATTAGGCACTTTTTTGAGATTTACTCTTGGTAGAAACCACCCCAAAAAAACGACTATGTCCGAAAAAACGCATAAAATCGGCGATATCTCGAGTTTGGTGGGACGCAGAGACGATTCCTTTGGTGCGCAAAATTGCCATCATGGGTCGCTTACACATGCCAAGTTTCATTCCAATTGCCCACGGCACTAGCGAGTGGCGCTCCAAAAACTGGGAGGAGAACACGAAAAAAAAAAAAAGACACTTTTCGGAAACATTTTCGGGCGTACCCCTTTAACGCGCAGCAATACTGCAACGCGCTGTGGCACGTACGGTCCCCCGATGAGTGCGCTTCTTTTGACCCATAACGCGCCAAAATCGGTTCAGCCAATCAAAAGTTATAGGCGATCAAAAATCCGAATTCTCGCGCGCGCAAGTCGTCACATATTAGGGTTGTACGCTGACGCGTACACCCTGATAAGTGCAACAATCAAAAGTTATGGGCGATAGATGCAAAAAAGCACCATTTTCCCATAATTTCCCACAAAATTTTTTTTTGCAATTTCCGCTGCAGTTTCTTGATTTGCACCTTAACCTGCTCATTTGGTCCAAATTTTATCAAAATTAAAAAATATTTCGGGGATTTGGCCACTATTGATCCATAAAGCTTGCTTCATAGAAAAAGCGAGTCTTAACTTCCCTGCCCTCCTAGACGCACCTATGTGTGAGTTACCATACCAGCACCCCGCCCCCACACCTGAGTCAAAATCAAAATTGTTTACTTCGGCAGTTTCTCAAGCGGCTCTTCCTTGGGGAGCTGAATTACATCGCCCGCTGACAAGGCCCGGCCCAAAGAGGAGTTGGCAAAGATGCCAGCCAGCATCGCAGTTCCTGCCGTAGCTGCCAACGTCACAGTAGATGAAGCGGTAGTTGGCGTCGCAGGCGGCTAGCAACACGACACTGAAGGTCTGCTTGTAGTTGTAGTACATCGAGCCGCTGCTGGTGGGGCACTTGATCTGCACGTGCTTGCCGTCCAGCGCGCCGATGCAGTGCGGAAAGTTCCACTTGGATTCGAACTGTTCCGCCACGCGTTTCCATTCGTCTGCCGACGAGGGAAACTGGACGAATTTGGCGCCCAGCAGCCGGCCCAGCACCTCCGCCGTCTCGTTCACGATGCGGCAGACCGTCAAATGTCCAAGGCGGTAGTAGTTCGCCAGGTACTTCATGGAGGCGCCATGCGCCAGAAATTCCAGCGTGACAGCCAGCCGCT
This sequence comes from Paralinhomoeus sp. GSCO2_6, assembly GCA_030248085.1. Lineage (NCBI taxonomy): Eukaryota > Metazoa > Nematoda > Chromadorea > Monhysterida > Linhomoeidae > Paralinhomoeus > Paralinhomoeus sp. GSCO2_6. The sequence continues at coordinate 31,026 of JASAMY010002267.1, forward strand.
GTGGAGCACAGATCGGCTCACGCCTGAGAAAGATGGAATAGAAACGCAATGATGACCACTGACCAGTGCATCAAACAAAGCCGCTCCAGCAGCACCCGAACCTGGAATATCTCTGTAGTTCGTCGTCAACGATTGCCAAAACTTCGTCGAACTGCTCCGGAGACAACCGAAACTGCTCAGAAAACTTGGAAGGAAACTGTCGCAGGTCGACAAACTGTTTGGCGAAGGATCCTTTTGTTTTTCTATCTTTTTGTACAGGATGAACGCCTTGCCGGCGACGCTTTGGCCTATGGTTGATCAGCAAAGTTGCCGCCGCTCCAATAAGTGCTGCCGCAGCGGCCCGCTTCTTCCTAGCCACTCGGCAATTCCCAAAATATGCAACCGATACAAGCACAACCGATACAACCGATTACTGTTCCCGCCTCCTAAGCCTAAGCCTAAGCCTAAGCCTAAGCCTAAGCAAAAGCCTAAGCCTAAGCCTAAGCCTAAGCTAAAGCCTAAGCTACAGTGATTGGTTGTATTGGTTGTGCTTGTATCGGTTGCATATTTTGGAAATAGCCAGCCACTCGCATATTTCCTAAGGAGGTCGCATAAAAAAATGAAACAGGTCGAAAAAATGGCCACAGTACGCTCCAAGAACGCTGAAAGGCGCGCATTCAACCAAAGATCATTGAAAGACCGGAGGCAACGCGTCGTCAACTTGGCATGGGTCAAAAAGTCCGAGACCGAGACCGAGACCGATGGGAAGACCGAGACCGAGACCGAGACCGAGACCGATGGGAAGACCGTTAATTGTGAATCAGCCTTTACTCGAGGGCACTTTTGGAGGGTGGGGGGACTAATAATTGCGACCTCGAAGTTTCGAATGGTAAGGTAAATTTTGCAAAAAAAAAACTGTCGATGCTTCAGTGGTTTTTGGTCGCTTTTTCCAGTTTCGCAGCCAGACGCGGCTCGTTATGTATACGTACGTTGTCGCTAGAGTTGGGAAAATACGTTTTGACTTTGGACAAGCGTATTTTTTTGAAAAAATACGGTATTTTTTTTTAAATACCGTAAACCCTATAATTAGCCCCCCGGGGGGCTAATTTTTTAGTTCGAGCTCTAGGAGGGTGTATAATTATAGGGGGGGGGCTAATTATAGTGGGGGGCTAATTATAGTGGGGGGCTTATAAACTGGAAGTGTCGATGAGTGGGAAGATGTGTGGGGAAAAAGGCACGTGGAGGCGATTTTTGATGGAAAAAGGCGCTGTGCACACACGTTGGTACACTCTAACACACTCTCACACAGTCTCACATACACATACGTGTACATACACACACATACGCGACCATACATACACCCAGACATGGAAACATGTGCCTTTCAGACGATGGTACCATTTAGGGAGGGGGGGTAATTATAGGGGGGGGGGCTTATTAACTCAAAGTGGTCTTGGGTGGGAGGGTGTATTATTATAGGGGGGTGCTAATTATAGGGGGGGATAATTATAGGGTTTACGGTACGTATCTTTTGTACTTTTTAGAGTACGTATGTACAGGTACCATACATCATAGTAAGCCATCAGCGAAGTGTCCAAAGCTTAAAAATCGGTACATAAAGTAGGTCGAACGCTGTAAAACTGTGCAAGCACGCAAGTAGACTAGGATTGTTTGTGCGTGCGTGTGTGTGGGTGTGAGGTGAGTGTGTGGGTGAGTGGTGCGTAAGCGGAGCAATGAGCGACCAAGAGATTTGGTTGGCATCCAACAAAGTGAGAAATGGGGGCCACGCATCCAAGAGCGCGAAGCAGGTCGACGCGACACTAAGAACGCGACGTTGGGTTCGCGTCCGCTGCCAGTGGCGTAAAGAGGATTTGGTTTCGGGAGGGGGTACAGATTTCCAACTTTTTAACAGGGTCCCCCCTGTTGCGCCCCAGACAAGAATTTAGAGATTTTGGGCTACTTTTGAGCATTTGAACCTATTTTGCGTTACTTCCGAGTATTTAGAACCTATTGTGGGCTACTTTCGAGCAATTGTAACCTATTTTTGGGTTACTTTTGAGCATTTTGAACATATTTTGGGCTACTTTCGAGAAATTTTAACCTATTTTAAGCCACTTTCAAGAAATTTTAACCTATTTTGAGCTACTTTCGAACATTTTTAACCTTACTTGCGAGCTAAAATGCTTTCTCTCTCTCTTGTTTCGCCCGGGCACTTTTGCAACAGGGTGGTGGACCCTGTTGCATTTTTTGGGCTTCACACCATCTCGGGGAGGGGTATACCCCCCCCCCCCCTACCCCTCCCCTTGGCTACGCCACTGTCCGCTGCGTCCAAAACATACCGTAAGCAAAACCTAAGCATCGTAAGAATAATGTGATGTCAAACAAATTGTCTTGTGGTAAGTCTACCCACTACACAACTCTCATATATGCTGTTCAATGTAAGGTACATTGATTAACAACAAATGTTTTATTATCTAGTGTAGGTTGATTCAACAAAATACAGGCTTACGACTCAAAATTACGACTACTACCTTACGATTACGACTACGACTGTATTTTTTAAAAATAAGATACAGGCGGCGGCGTATTTTTCAAAAAAATACGTGTATTTTTTTTTGAAAAAAATACGTTTGAAAAAATACGCGCTCAACTCTAGTTGTCGCACAGAATATTGCGGGACATATTGCGGGACCCCGTCAGCGATAAATTGCGATTGACCGTTCTCCGACTAAATCGATCGCTAATCGTTCTAGTCAACGCGTTTGTACCGCCCATGTTTTTAAAGGCTTTGCTCTTGTCTTCACAGTGCACCGCAGCCTTGTCAATTGTCGACGACAACTCTACAGATGGTCATATACTCCCGTGCAGGCGGCGATCCTCTCTGAAGTTCGTGCAGATCCGCAGCGGTGCCGCCACTGAGATATACCGAAAAAGACCAGCCACAAAAGCATAACATTTCGGTAGTGCCATTCATGGGGAGTGGATTTCGATCGATTTCCTCGTGCTGTCGCTGCCCTAGAGTACGGATGGCGTTCTTCCGAATGTCTTTGGCCAATTATGCGGCTCTAGACGGAAGGCGTCATGGAGATGGGTAGGCTACCTATATGGGCCATTGACGGCCTCCTAGCGTTGCCCCTAGTCCAACAGCAACAGCCAGTGTGCATGTATATTTAACTACACGCTACGCATATATAGGTATGTGCCCCGTCAGTCGGATGGGTCGCCGCGCTCGCGGTCACAGTCGACTGAGACTCCCAGCTGAGACAACAACAAGTGGCTGTCTGAACGAGTGGCTGTCTAGTCGTTCCCAACTCGTCTCTCAATCGGGTCTACGTTACGTACTAACGAACATATTGTGCGCATAAGTATCTATACATGTAGGTCCCGTAATTAGTAGAGCATGGAGAGGCATTGCAAGTGCACCGCCCGGCCCCATGGCTCATCACTGTACTTGGAAATGGCTACACCGTCTCTTCGCTTGCCGCGCACCGCCGGTCATCTCGCCACCCCCCCCCCCCCGAAGGACTCAATCGAAGAAAATGACCACCGCTCGTTTGGACAACACAGGGGGGGGGGGGCCGCTCCGCCGTTTTTCGTGTTCAGTTTTTGCGCACTCGCCGCCACTCGCCACGCGCTGGCGGATTTGCATCAAAATTGGTGGCTAAGTAGGAAATTTCACGGGCTACAAGATGGCGTTCAGTTTCTAGCCGCTTTTGGAATTTTCGCGAAACAGTCGCATTCTTCTGTCGCGGTGTAAAAAACGCGCTTTACAGTAAATTTATGCCCAGCGTAAAAGTTTTTATTAAAGGCCAAATTTAAAAATCTAAAAGACTAGGATTACGGGTATTGCCCTGAAGTTAATTTTATCCCATTATAGCTCCGCTCAGCAGCACCAGATGGCAGGCCAGAGCGAAAACTGAAATCCACTTTTCGCGCCATTTGGTACCAAAACTTTAAACGTCCATTTCTAATCAAAAAATAGTTCAAATTAAGACAAATATGGGCTATGTATAACCGCCTCGACGTCCTCTTTCGAATGCCGCATCGCGCCGCGCTCCGACCTACGGTCACGCACGGCGCCTGTAAGCGGTCTCGGGTGCCAAAATCGGTCAAAAATACAATCTTTGAGTTCAGGTTCTCAGCGCTGGGGAGGGATTCGAAAATCCGCTCACAAAAAGTTTCTACCTACCTCGACTACGAACCACGAAATCTCATCGCTGGGCGATAAGCTGAGACCTGGCTAGTCCAAAAGGTGTGTTTTTGTCCATTTTCCATTGTAATTGCAATCTTTTAGTCTTTTTCTCACGCGTTTGTCAATTATATAAACGGTTGTGCAATTTAGATTCGCTATCATGCTGAACAACGGACGTGCGATTCGACAGGTTTGGAAACTTTTTATTTTTTATAGTTATTCCAACTTCCAGAATTGGGTGCTCAAAACTCAAGAAAATAAAAAGTTTCCAAACCTGGTCGAATCAGTCCGGTTGTTGCATGTGAGGCGAATCTAAATTGCACAACCGTTTTGGTATAATTGACAAACGCGTGAGAAATAGCTTAAAAGATTGCAATTACAATGGAAAATGGCACCTTTTGATAGCCAGGTCTGCATGCTTATCGCCCAGCGATAGATTTTCGTGGTTCGTAGTCGAGGTAGGTAGAAAACTTTTTGTCGAGCGAATTTTCATCTCCTCCCCAGCGCTAAACCTGAACTGAAGATTTGTATTTTTGACCGATTTTGGAACCCGAGACCGCTTACAGGCGCCGTGCGGTTGAACCGTAGGTCGGAGCGCGGCGCGCTATGCGGCATTCAAAAGAGGACGTCAGGCGGTTATACATAGCCCATATTTGTCTTAATTTGTACTATTTTTTGATTAGAAATGGACGTTTAAAGTTTTGGTACCAAATGGCGCGAAAAGTGGATTTTCAGTTTTCGCTCTGGCCTGCCATCTGGGTGCGTGCTGGAGCGGAGCTATAATGGGATGAAATTAATTTCAGGGCAATACCCGTAATCCTATACTTTTATATGTTTAAATTTGGCCTTTAATAAAAACTTTTACGCTTTTTTACACCGCGACAGAAGAATGCGACTGTTCTCGCGAAAATTCCAAAAGCGGCTAGAAATGTTACGCTCTTGTAGCCCGTGATTTCCTACTTAGCCACCAATTTTGATGCATCCGCCGGCGCGTTGCGAGTGGCGGCAGTGCGCAAATGACCGCGCGCCCTTATAGCGCGGTGGCCCCCCCCCCCCCCCTGGGACAACATTACGATACTTAGCGTAGGTATTTGATTGCGTGCACATCAGTGTATATATAGGTGTATTGTATAATCGTCGTGACGACATCAGAACTACAGCAAAGCGAGTGGCCGATCTTTTGGATATCACCGATCACCACAACCGGAAAAAATTGTCGGTGGTGGTACAACGCCTATTGAATGATGGGAGGCTCGTTGTGTGCGTGACGTGTCGTTCGTTACATGTCGAGTAGTTTGTCGGCTTCATGGCTGAATTGCTGAACGCCTTGGAGGTAACCATCATCTTCGCCAACAAAGTTGCCTTTCTCTAAACAATTTTTTTTTCGTATCGGTACGAGTACCTACGTTTGATATTTCCCAGACTCTCAGAATGTACAATACGCGTGCGCGAACCTTTTGGGCTGGGCTGGGCGGCGAGCCATGAACAACTGTTGCTGTGTGTGGTAGGGTAGGTACATACCATTGTATATATAAATGTACACAAGTACACTTGGCCAAACTGCGCTGTGTAGCCGTGCACCTTGTATATGCTACTGGCAAAGAAGGCCGTGGGAAGGGTGACAAAGCCGACGCCATTCCACTCGTGCAGCTGACTCACGAAGTGCCTTTTCCGCCGCCGCACCAGCGTCGAGGGCCAGCTTCAGGAAGTCAATTGTGGGTGCGTTGGCTTTGGTCAACGCTTTCCTGGCCTCCAGGAAGTCGCCACCCAATTCTCCGAGCTCCTTGACGGCCGCGTCGACGTTCTGGACCTTGTCCACACCTTTCTGGAGCTTCGCCAGCTTCTTTTTGCTTTTCTCGCTCGCTGCAGACGCGCAAACGTGTTGCTCCAGACCCGCACGCACGCACGCACGCACGCACGCACGCACGCACGCAAGCGCGCGCACGCACGCACGCACGCGCGCGCGCGCGCGCGCACGCACGCACGCACGCACGCACGCACGCACGCACGCACGCACGCACGCACGCACGCACGCGCGCACGCACGCACGCACGCACGCACTGAGACTCTTCGACGCCTTCTCCAGCGTCGTGCCAGCCAGCTCGGCCCAGTAGGCGAGCGACTTTTTCTCCTTCGTGTCCAGACCTTTGTAGAGCGTGCAAAAGCCGGCCAGCGCACCTTGCGCCAGTTCGGCGTGCTTACCCTTGATCATGTTCAAGTTGTCTAAAAATTGCATTTTGTTGCCGTTGCCGAGCAAAAGGAACCAAGTGTAGTGACTCACCCAGTACGCCCGCGATTTTCGACAGCGCTCCGGTCTTCTGCTCGCATTTGCCAGTCTTGTCCAGGTCCACGTTGTCCACCTCGTGATCGAGATCGAAGCAGTTGACCGCGTACGCAAGAGCCAAGAGCAAGAGCAGCTTCATCGTTCTATCTTTGGCTACACAAGGAGTGGGATCGGCGCTGCGGGATCGAATTTTCTAGAGGGGCGGGCTTTGGCAGGGGCGGGCAAGCGCTGTTTGAACACAGGAGAAACGAGTGGCCTGTCAGCGCGAGGCGAGCCGCTTTTACGCTTCCTCACCCGACCCGACACAGCTGTCTCAACAGCGCGACACGGTCCGCTATCTATAATTTTTCTTTTGTTTTTCCTACCGCTCGCGGTACGCGATGCAGAGCAGGAAACACCGCCCGCCGCGCGTCAGCGGTTCCGCTATTGTGCAGAGTCGGTCTCTGCTATTGTTCGCAGCAAGGAAGTGGGATCGTACCGCATGTACATTCGTAGCAACAGGAGTTTCGCTAGAGATGGGAACGGATGTGGGGACTGCGCGGGGGGCGCCGGAATTAGAGAACCCGTCGGCAGATGTACAGGTAGGTATGCAGTGAGGTCACACCGCACCACAAGGTTTGCGAAACAGCGCGGGGTGGGGGTGGGCGGTGAGAGCAGGAGCGTCAACGAAGCAGAGTCAGTCGTCGGGATGCAGCTAGAGGTAGGTACAGCAGCCAACAGGATGTAGCTAGACCTGTAGCGGGTGATCAGATCTGTATGTACCTGCGGAGAAGCACAATGCAAGCCGAGCGTATACAATGCAAGCAGAAAGAAGTAGGGGCCGCGCGTCGAATTGTGAAGAAGTACCGCTGCAGGTCGAAGAGTTCGCAAAGTTTTGCAAGGTAGGCACGCACGCGTAAAACCGTGAAATGAAACAGTTATTGATTGTGATACAATATTTTTGAAACATTGGGACACTGCGTGCGTGCGTGCGTGCGTGCGTGCGTGCGTGCGTGCGTGCGTGCGTGCGTGCGTGCGTGCGTGCGTGCGTGCGTGCGTGCGTGCGTGCGTGCGTGCGTGCGTGCGTGCGTTGAGTTGCAATTGTTTGCTCAATCCAGATGTAGATTCCGTTCTTAGCAAATGCTCCACGCGCGTCTATATGCATTCCGGTTTTTGCAATTCCGATAAACTCTGTACGCGTGTGTGCGTGTGTGTGCTTACGGCGTATGTGAACACAAAGGGTCAACAAGCAAGATCGCGCCTTTCCCGCCGCATCCCGCCTGTCTGTCTGTCTGTCTGTCTGCAACAGAGTCGCGGTGGGCCGCCTTGTCTCTCGATGCGTGCGTGTGTGCGTGCGTGTGTGCGTCTAGCCACTCGTTAATCGCAACCCGTGGCTGACTGGCCGCGCCCGCGCGCTGTTCGCTTATTCGCGCCGGCTGATTCAGCAGCAGCAGCACCGGCGGCACGCACACACGTACGGACGCACGCACGCACGCGCGCGCGCCGAGCCGACAAGCCAAGTATCCGCTTACAAGCTTTCTCTCCGCCGCTGGTACGGAACGGCTCTCGTTCCCAAACTTTGCGCCGCTCCCCCCCCCCCCCCCACGCCCTCCGCGAGTTTATCGGGCCAACCCCGACGACGGCTAGCCGCCAATGAATCAGTCGTTGTCCGTTTGCCGTGGCCCTACACAGAAGTCGCGCTCGAGAAAAGTCCTCGCTAATAAAGCGAAGTTAAGCGGTAGAGTCTCAATTGTGGCTGTAGATCTCGAAAGTGGCTATGAGGTGCCATGCAACCCTCCCCCTCTCCCCCCCCCACCCCGAATTGCTACAGATCGCCCGTGTTGGAGCTATACACCGATTTTGCGCGGTCACCAATGCCAAATGCCGGACACGGTTAGCCCTTCAAGCGGCGAGCTTTGGGAGTCACCGAATTCGGTTGTCCAAGCTGCCCTATGAAGGGTTGACGGTCGAAGGTCACCTTTTATACCAACGAATCCGATTCCTTCGTAATGTTTTGAGCGAATGCACGGAGAAAAGGCGGAATGGCAAGAATGGCGGAGAGAGTGCAGGTTTGAACAGAACGCGTTGCTAACTTGCTGCTATGCTAACATGCTGCTGCTACATGTGTTAGCGAAGGTATACTAAGCCTTTGCAAAGGTCGAGAAAGGGTGCACTGGGTGCTTGAAGCGCTTGCAAAGAGCGAGCGTGAATTTCTTTCGCTTTGACTTGATTTGTAACTAGAACTATGCAAAGCCTTTACTAATTAAGGAAAATTTTGCAGGTGGCTGCAAAAAAAGGAGAATATGTGACGCTCCTTTAGGCCCAGTTTGAAAAAACGCGGTATTAAAAGTAGCCACTTCATCAGATGATCAACTTCAGTTTGGACAAACCGTGTATAATCGAACCAAGCGCAGCAACACGTCACATATTCGGCGTTTGTTGTGCTCGCTTGGATTACTGGAAAGGCAGTCCAAGCTGCATGAGGACCGAGGCCTTTCATTCCTTGGACTCAGAGACGAGAGCGAGCCTTGTCCTTGACTGGACGTCTACAGATGGCAGGCAGTTCCGTCCGTCCATAGGCACAGGCTAACAGAAGCGGAACAAAGATGAACGAGAATCGAAGATTGAATGTAGGGTATACAATGTACTTGGTACTCAATATCGTGAATTGATGGTGCATATCACTTACTGTAAGGGCAAGCCACATATTAAAAATTTAAGATGGGCAGGGTAGCGAAATTATTTATGCAGAATCTTTGGCTGTGTGCCCTGTCCATCCACACGATGCCTAATGAATGATGCGCATCGTCAGAGAGATGAAAGAGTTTGTGAGGGTGGATTGATAGTGGTAGTGTTGTGGCTGTGTGCGATGGCTCGCACAACAAACGCCGAATATGTGACGTGTTGCTGCGCTTGGTTCGATTATACACGGTTTGTCCAAACTGAAGTTGATCATCTAATGAAGTGGCTACTTTTAATACCGCGTTTTTTCAAACTGGGCCTAAAGGAGCGTCACATATTCTCCTTTTTTTGCAGCCACCTGCAAAATTTTCCTTAATACAGTGTTTTTTCGTAAAAGAAAGATTAATCAGAAACTCACGCACGCACACACATACAAACCCACAGCAGCAGACCAGAACTGACGCATGCTCAGTGTTGCACCATAAAGCTTATGAAAAGCGTTTACCACTGTACACATTGTGCGTGCGTGCGTGCGTGCGTGCGTGCGTGCGTGCGTGCGTGCGTACGTGCGTGCGTGCGTGCGTGCGTGCGTGCGTGCGTGCGTGCGCGCGCGTGCGTGCGTGCGGGTGTGCAGATGTGTCATTTTCATGTATCAGGGGCTGTAGCGAGCATTCGTCCATAAATATTTTTCCCAGCTCAAAAAATTACCAAAATTCTGGTAAAAGAACCTAGAAAAGTGACAAAAAATGTGGAATGGACTGGAGACACTGCAGTAAAGCAACGCTGATGGGTTTCCCAAGGGGACACGTGCAAAGGCACAGGCAGGCGTTACTGGGATTCGAACCAGCGACCTCTTGATTTAGGGAACATGGTAAAAAGAAGAATGCGCCCAGTAAACCATAGCTGGCATGTAGCAAGAGTCCCTCAGGCGATTTCATTTTTTGATGTGGAGCATAGATGCCTGCGAGGTTTCCGTCCAATTGATGCACGCGCGAGTGGGCGACGAACCAAGAAGCTTGTTATGTAAAGTGGGTCCTGCCATCTCCAAAAACTTCTCGGTAATGCACAAGCGTATGGAAGCGTGTTATGAGTTAATCGATTCCCCCTTTGAATGTGCTTCTTTTGAGCCATCACGCGCCAGAATTCGTCCAGGAAATGAAAAAAAATGCACGATCATAGATCCAAATTTTGCCCAAAATGGGGGTGCGCCAAGAGGGTCGAGCTGCGAAACATGGAAATCGGAGCGCTCCCATTCTCTAAAGTGACCTATTCCAGGTCCAGACGAGTAACTTTCATCATTACAGCACAGCTCTGCGACGAACGGTTGAAGCGTCTATAGCTAACAAACTTTTGGAACAAAACACATAAAAAATGGCCTTTCGAAGAGGGCTGACAGAGACACGGGCATCCGAGCGGTCCCATTTGTCGAAAGTAACCTATTCCAAGTCCGTACGATTAACTTTTGCCATTACAGCACACCGGTGTCACGAACGGTTGAAGCGCCTATAGGTGACAAACTTTTTTGGTCGGATTTGCCGAAATTTTGGTACCCAATATCTCATTATGTGGTTAGAATTTCAAATGTCATGCAAGCGCCCCAGACATTCTTTGTAAAGCTGTTCACAAAAATCAAAAAACATTTGGGGGTTTACTCGGCTTTTTTTCGACTTTTACTCTTGTCGGGTTTTGGCCAAAATAAAACGACTATGTTTCGAAAAATGACCAAATCGGCCATAACTATAGATCCGAAGCACCTAGACAAATTTACCTAGGGGCACAAAATTGCCATCATATACTACGTGCTCACGCCAAGTTTCGTCCCAATCAACAGTAGCGTTCCAGAGCGGCGACCCTAAAAGTGTGTGCAGAACATGAAAAAAAAACACCACTTTTTGTACAACATTTTTGTAACATTTTTGTACAATTTGTCTTAACGCGTTCGAGTACCAAAACGCGGGACGGCTCATTCGATTCCGGTCTAGAAGGCGGTTCTTTTGAGCTATCATTCGCCACAATCCGTTCAGGCAATCAAGAGTTATAAGCGACTGAAAATTCAACAAACCGCATTGAGGAAGTGCTCACATATTAGGGTTGTACGCTGCCGCGTACACCCTGATTCACGTCTGATGTAGTTGTGTGCAGTCCACTGTGCAGGCGTCTACTTACACCGATTAGAGAGTACAGCATGCTGTTGCGGCATGGTCAGCTTAAAAAAATATAGTATCGTCAATTTTTTCTATTACTTGCACATAATCCACGCGCCGGTTCTACTGCGCGATTGTAGCCAGTGGATTGTCTACATGCGTGCACATGAGTGGGAAGCGCAAATCCAGTAGGGCCATTTTGTTGTTTCTGCGAAGAATAAATTGAAGCAACAAAAAACCGCACCGCCTGAGCATGCGTTTTGATTAGTTTTTTTACGTGCCAATCGTACAGTAGCCACATTTTTTTTTATTTCGTTGCCTTCCGTACTAAATTCCAACACACAACATTGGCCAGATCACAAGTGGAGCGAAGGCAATATCTGTGTCACAACCGTAGTCAGCCCATCAAGAGCAGCAAACGATAATACTGTGCGCCGATAACAACAAAAAACAACAGCAAGTGTTGTGCAGTAACAAGATACTTGCCTGTCTACGAGCAGCAACCTTAAACAAGCGCCTACCGTAACTATGGAATACTACGCACCGGTTTCTACAGTATACGCCAAATAGTCAATGGCGTACATGTCTTCGGGTTTCATGTAGTGAAAGGATACGGGTTTGGGACTGCAGCAGTCCTTGCCCTGGAATATTCACAGTATTTAAATGTACTGACAATTTTGAATGGCAATGCGAAATAGTAGTCTGTATGTACCAGTATACAGGATATACCGTACCTACCATACCACTATTATTTGCCTACAAAAGGGACATAGGAAAACATACCCCTTACCACCGGGGGCACTATTGGAGGGGTTGGGACTGGGCACTATGCTTTCAACATTTGTCTTACCCGGGGCAACATTGGAGGGGGCACTATTGGAGAGGGGGCTCTATTGGAAAATGTACGGCATGCTACAAATGCATACGATGTACGGTATATAGTGCTGAAATATAATACGCGATAGAGCATATGTATACTGGAGATCCTCGAATAGAGCCATACCCCCCCCCCCTCCAAAAGCACGGACAAATCAGCGATTTTGACTGCGAAATTTGCTTTTCAATTCGAAATTTCGCGGTTGAAAGTAAGAGAAGTAACGTCTAATACAGTCGCAACTAAAATTCGTCCTGGATAACGTGTTTGTCAAAGGCAGCACAAAAATGCGGATTCAACTATTTAAACATAATACCTAACAGATTCGGCATTATAAAGTCACTCACAAAAACAGGTTTGTGTTGGCTGTAGCCGGCCAAACCGTTGTCTATTCTTCCAGGCAACAAATGATGCGTTGGTTTGAAAGGCAGAAACCTTTGTCTGCCCTCAATATCGCGAGTATCAATGAACTGAACAGAGTTATGGTGTACCATTTTGCTGGACGTGATAAATTTGGTGGCGTGCGTGCGTGCGTGCGTGCGTGCGCGCCGTGCGTGCGTGCGTGCGTGCGTGCGTGCGTGCGTGCGTGCGTGCGTGCGTGCGTGCGTGCGTGCGTGCGTGCGTGCGTGCGTGCGTGCGTAAACACACATTGACTTTGAGGTTCTGCATGCAACGGCCCATCTCTACGTCTTCGCCTCCCTCCTTTCTGAGCTGCTTGCACAGCGTCTCGTTTTTGTGATGTTTGACGAACTTTAGCAAGGTCGCCTTGCTAAGGACGTAGCCGGCGCCGCCGCTCATGTAGCCTCCCAGATGCTTGAACTTGTAGCCGAAAAAGCTGAATGAGAAACTAGGTAATCCCAGCTTTCGCAAGTCTTAGTTCAATTTGTGTGCCCCACTCACACATACAGTGTTCCTTTGAATAGTACACGGTCCGGCTGAGGACTAAAACTCAATTTTGGTAAAGATGGAGTAGTTGATACATTCATCAGTTATGTACATGAAGATGAGACCGTTCAACTATGTAGAAAGGGTGTCCCTTCAAGCATTCGATTTTGCGAACTTGCGAACAGAGAACAAGAAATTATTAGGTACTTTAATTGGTACAATTTGAATGTGCCCACTCTTCTTCCATTGGATCGAAGTCCGTCAAATACTCCCTGAGGTTTTCAACGAAAATATAGCAGTCATCGTCGGTTTTCACAACAAAGTCGAATTCGTCTAATCGATTTTTCAACAAATACGTCATGGAGTTGGATAGTTTCTGCCACAAATACTTTCTCTCGGGCAATGTCACGTTGATGCTGGGAAACGAGGGGTCTGTAACGCGCAATTTCAAAAGTTTGAATGCAGTGCAGCGCTTTCGCTTACCAGCGACGCTAGAAAAGAACAGGAACTGGTCGCAGCGAGGCGCCCACGTGTCTTTGACGGCTTTTGCGCGATTCTTGTGGTTACTTTCGTGCGTAAATATCGCGCAGAAGATTCGCGGCTGCTTTACACGTTCAGTTTTGGTCGAATGCGCATCCATTTCTGAACCGGTAAAATTGTTAGTGTGCTTTGTATGGTGTATATTCATAATCGGTACCTCTTTTCCATGTACCTCTGTCTACACCCAAAGCTACAGCTAACAGGCATGCAAGTAGCAAAAAATGGGAAAAGCGTCCAGCTTCTTGAGAAGCGCCCCTCCCCCCAAACGAACGATATGCGCCCCTCTCTGAGGCCATTCGGAAACCTTAAGCGGACCCTTACAGTAATCCAGAGTGGTGGAGTACGCCAAGCTGTCTTACAGTGATTACATGAGTGCTCGCCATTAAAATTCCACAACTCATTGTTCATCATACTCTGTGCTGTACTATACACCGGTTGCAACACGTACACACTGTACATTTAGCCATATCGTACATTCCATTCGCGTCCACCGTACCTTTCTCCGCTGATACGTCAGTATCGTTCCATAGCATGGCGTTGGAATAATCGGGGCGGCGGACCGAAATTTGCCTCGTTTTTGAGCTTTTTGATAGGCTTTTTGCGAGATGCTGTGAGAGGAATCCCGTGGCGAAGGCGATCACCATAAGAGAGCAGAATTTCAGCGATTGCAGGTCGCACGCGGATGTGAGGCGCCTCAGCATACTATTCAGGCGAGGAGTGCTCCAACAGAAATTTGCATACTGGCACACTCGTGCATCTGTAATGAAAAACTTCAAAGTACTGTGGGGCTGTGGCGTATCCGCAAGGCGTTGGATTCCTGACTGTGAGGTCGGGGGTTCGATTCCTTGCTGGGCAAAACCACGGCAATTCCCGTGGGCAAGGGGTTTAAACCACAGCTCCGGTTTCTGGCTGTACCGTGGCTTCGGCCAAAAATCAGTGCCAGGTGGGGGCCGCCCACCTTGCCTCGCGGCAGACCAACGCCCACTGTTATGTATACGGCGCCTCCCTGTGATCTTGTGAATGTGATCCAGTTTACGGCCATTGTGCTGTGTCGGTGGTTGTCGTCAAAATAAAGTTTTTTTAAGTGGGTGTAGGGTGGAGGAAAGGGTGGTTGGGTGGGCGCTGCTCATTGGGGATGGGGAGGGGATTGGCAGAGAGGGCGCTCTTTGGCGATAATTGGTATACCACCGTACATTGACCCATCAGTGCGAACATGGATATAAAGATGCTGTCATTATGGAGTTGCCGTAAACAACGAACAACTTCAACCCAGCAACAATTCTAACCCGCACGTCTGCAAAGGAGCACCCCCCTTGTTGTGCTCGGCAGTCGTTCAACTGTACTTTACTATACAAACATTTTTTTTGTTGGATTTGGAGCGACGCTAGGAGGCCTGTCAATGGCCCATGTAGCCTACCCATCTCCATGACGCCTTCCCGTCTACAGCCCTATAATTAGCGAAAGACTTTCGGAAGAACGCCATCTGTAATCTAGGGCAGCGATGGCACGAGAAAATCCATGGAAAGGGAAGTCCTCGATCTAGTGGCGCCATCAAGAATCGAACCATTTTTTATACAAACATTTACATGACTGTGTCACTCACACTTCTGGGTGTGGAGGTGTTGTCTTCAGGAAGCCAGTGTCTGGAACAGGCGCACTGGAGAGCTTCGACGAGCCGGCTGCTAATTCGCTTTAGCCGAGGCGTAGAGAAAGCCTCTAGGCAGCTGCTCAAACCGCGCGGCTTGAAGCGAGCTCCGCCTCGTTTTGTCAAGTTGCCATAGAGCCCAGTGCAGCGCGGTACAATGGATAGAGCGAGCGGACCGCATAGGCACCTACCGCCCAAAGCCAGTTGTTTGGACGGCGCTCTCCGCTAATGCCCTTGAATGAATAACGCCGTAGCGTCGCATGCATGCGCATATAGGTGCGTGGAACAGAACATGTCCATGCTGACAATGAATGCATGTCGGATGTACAAAGCCACGAACATGCATGCCTGTGCTGTTAGCTGTGCCGACTCTCTGCACAGGTGGTAAGACGCACCCACAAGCAGACAAGCAAATTCGTGTGTGTGTGGAGCGCGCGTGCGTGCGTTTGTATATCAGTGGCGAGGATATTTCTAAATACTTTCATGAGCAGCGCAGCATGTCCAGTTTATCGTTCAAGAAATACAGCGAGCTTTATGCACCGTTATGCAAGATCTTTCACCGAAACAGAACCGGTGCTTAGTGGGTGACGCTCAAATTGGTCGGCATCAATCGACGCCGCACAAACGCACCGCATTTTGTGGAATTTTAGACATTCGCGATATATTTCGCAGAAAATAATTAGCGAAATTCTAAGAAAATGACCGATGAAAGCGGTCCTCCCCTCGCCGGCACCATGGACGCTTTGTCGTCGGACGTCATCGAGCCGAGGTTCTCTTGTTTTTCTTTATTTTTCTTGTGATTTTGCGCAATTTTCCGCCCTCTTCCCAGAGTGGCTCCAAATCGTTTGAGCTTCCCCAAAGCTCCATCGCTGCGCGAAGAAGAACCGTCGGTCCAAAACATGGAATTGGCGGCGCTGCTGACAAGCTTAGGGGTCATTTCCGACAAATTCGTCAGTTCTATCGGAGAGGCGGCAAAAATTCTAGCGGCGACCATTGCCCCCGGGGCGATTAATAGAGTGATTCACAGGAAGGAGCCGCTTGACAGACTACCGGAGGGCGTCTGGGAGTGCAGCTACATTCTCGACATGACCGGAGAGGAGGCGTGAGCGTTTTGGGCGATTTCGTCAATTATGCATTATTTGCCACAGCGAAATCTCGGAAAAAGTGGGCTAAGCACACCTGTAACTGGGGGGGTATCGCTCCCCACTATTTTTCCAATACCCCAGAATTTTCCAAGGGATTTTCACCCTATCTAAGACGCTAAAAGTGAGTGAATGTTGGTGTTTTTCAGTGCTTTCCAGTGTTATAAGGCCATAAACAGCTAAATAACACTGCTTAGACACCTATGAAATACTCATTTTTTTTTTACCAAAAAGTACCAATATAAGTAGAAAAGGTCTGCTACATTCCCACTTTTTGTTCCACCCACCAAACCAAAGTGCCATGACCTCTCTCCCCACCCACACAGTCTGCCAGACCCGGTTACCTGTAACCGGGAATTGGACCTAGAGGGAGGGTTCCAGCACTTTCTAGGGGGGGGGGGGGGCGCAAATCGGGAGGAGGAGGAGGAGGAGGAGGAGGAGGAGGGGCTCGAGGAAGGGAAAAATA
Source organism: Paralinhomoeus sp. GSCO2_6 (assembly GCA_030248085.1). NCBI lineage: Eukaryota > Metazoa > Nematoda > Chromadorea > Monhysterida > Linhomoeidae > Paralinhomoeus > Paralinhomoeus sp. GSCO2_6. Next base: position 47,838 of record JASAMY010002267.1, read on the forward strand.
GGCACTTTTGGCCGAGTTTTAGTCAAAAATAATTTCTGGGGGGGGGGCGGGTTGGATGGGGTTTCGCACAAACCTGGAGGGGGGGGGGGGGTTCTCACAAACCTGGAGGGTTGGGGGTGTGGGTAGGGTCAAAACCAGCACCTGGAGGAGGGCACCTCAAACCCCCCAGTTACACGTATGGGTATGCCCCTCACCCTTCTTAAAATCGGTCGGCCAATTTCACAGAGGGGTCATCTGATATCTGGCCAATTTCCGTGAGCTGGGGGGGGCACCTCCTAATATCCTTCGGGTGGGAGGGAGAGTGCCTTCATGATCAGTCTACGTCTTGCTGATGCAGGCAACAAGACGTGGGCTTCGACGGCTATGGCAAGTGGAAGTCGCGGCGCGTCCACCGGCAACTCTTTCGGTTCCTCACGCTCAACAACCAGCTAAAAGGTGTCTGGTTTGTTGCTCTGGGTTTAAGCCGGAATCTTGGGCTGTCCTCTCTATCTCTCCCGCGGTTTACCCCCCTCCCCCCCCCACCCAACACACACACACACACACACACACACACACACACACACACACACACACACACACACACACACACACACACACACACACACACACACACACAAGAAATGTTGAGAACTGTTTCTACCTTCTGTGAAAGAAAGTTGCCATCCCCTCAATCGGCACGTTTAGCCCTCACAATACCTTCACCTCTTGATTTTTATGAAGTTTCCCAGTTTATCCACAATCGTTAAATTAGTTTTTTCGCCTTTTTTCGGTGCTTTTTGACGCTAAAGCTAACGCTATTTATAGCCCTTTTTTACCTATTTTGACCAA
>JASAMY010003525.1:0-45723 GCA_030248085.1 Paralinhomoeus sp. GSCO2_6
CCAGATCTAGGACGTTTGGGCGCAGACAGTTGGGCGCTGGCCGATTGGGCGGTGCCATTTGGGCGCAGCCATTTGGGCGCAGGCCAGTTGGGCGCATTGTATACAAAGTAGAGTTATTTTTTACTGTCCAAAGCGAAACGACGGCATGCACAGGTCGACGCATTAAAGCAACATTTGGGAAAGGGTTTTAGCAATGTATACACACAATCAATGAACATTTAGGCAACATACGTACTATGGGAAAGAGGCTGCATGACACACCACTAAAAAGTCTACTTCGTCATCTCGAAGTTGTGGGCGATCCCTTTTAAATACTCTAAAGGGCGCTCGGGGCTAAACTGCTGCACCAAGCACACAATTCGCTTGTCGCAGTCTCGGAACTTCTTCTGCTTCTTTGGTGGGAGTTGTATGGAACACACCTGGCTGGTATTTTCAACAGTCTCTGCGGCCCGAACTCTCATTTCCGTTATTGAGGCTTGTACCTCAACCAAGGCAGCGTCTCCTTTGCGGCAGCTTTCATCTTCGTTTTCATCTTCGTTTTCAATCTTCGATCTTCGTTTTCAATGTTTGGGGCAGTCTTTCCATCTTTGAAACCTTTCATTTCGGTTTTGCCCTCCTCCTCCACTCAATCAGTCCGTAAACGGTCAGCTGCTGGGTAATTTTTGGTTTGGGGCTGCTGGTCTCCCGTCTCAGTTTCATCGCACCATCTACTGCCTCTTCAAGCAAGGCGTCATCTCCGAAGCCAACGATCATTGCCTCCTCCACAGCAACGACGTTGAACTTATTGTTTGAGGTGTGCTCGACACGTTTCAGGCGTCGAAATCTCTAAAGCGCCAGAAAAAGTACAGCCGATACAGACCTCATTCTGGACAAGGTCAAAAAACAAACCATGTCTTTCAGCGCCTCTTTGTCGAACCCATTCTCTCGCAGCATTCTCTCAGCCTTGGAAATGACACTATCGGCGACCGAAGCAACTGAGTCCCTCGATCCTAAACGGAACCAAACTGAACCAAAACCAAAACCTAAAGTAAACCAAAACCAAAACCGAACCTTCATCCTGCCATAGTCTCGGGCTGGGGTGTCCATGAAAGGGACTCTGGGAGACCAACTTTGGACCTGCCAAGGCCGTGCTCCGAAAGGAACTGGGAGTAAACTGTGTCTGAAGCTGCTCTGACTGCTCCTTCTGAGGAGTCTGCTGCTCAATGGGCTCTTGACGGGCAAACTGCTCCACCAAATCGATGTCGCCAACTGGCTGGACAAGCAATGGAGGAGGATTTGGGGGAGTCTGCTCCATGGGATGCTTTTGCAAAACCGAAATGAGTTGCTCAATCCGTCCCAGCAAAACGGGAACTGGATTGTCCCCTTCTGTTCTTGTTAAGTCTCTGGCAACCTTGACATGCTCTTCGGCAACAGTCAACATGCCCTTCACTGCTCTCAAAGCTTTCCTCGCAGCTGCTCCTTGATTTGCTCTGAACTATGTGACCATACTAAATGTCCTAAACTCTAGCAAAGCTGCATCATACAAAACCTTTTGTTCTGCCAATCTCCGTTGTAGCCACTTTGAGGTCGACACACATTTAGTATCCAAAGTTTTCTTCATGTCGCCCGCGCAGTTGTCATAGTAATTTCTCAGGCTAGCCAGCACCTCTTCAGTAACCAGTGTGACAGTTTATTCACCAGTGTGGCAGGCCTGAACAAAGTTTAAATGGGTGTTGCAATACTCATCATATTACAGCAAAACGCATACGCTGTTTCGGTGATGTCCAGCGCTTGCTGAGGACTGCCGACCTTTTTCTTTTGCTTAGACAGAGCTGTCTTTGCCACCCTCACAGCACTGGTACTAGCTCGAGTGACATCCACGCTGGCTAGTCCTCCTGCTGCACCACAGCTTCTCCAGCAGTTCGCTTTCCAGGGTCCATCTGGCCACCGAAAGGCAAGGAGACACCAGAGAGGGCAACGTCACTTGGCGGTTTGGCAGATTTGGCGGTTTGGCCGTTTGGTTTGGGTTGGCCCTTAACCACAACCACAACTACTTCACACCAAACTCTAAAATGGAGTAACTGCTAACCGAAAGTTTTTGCGATTCCCAATTCGGCGAATTTCCCAAGTTCTGGGTTCCTTGACCCTTTTCGAGTCATCCGTCTTATCCAGGTCTACACCACAACTTTGTGGTTGAAAGTGTCAACCAATTTTAATGAGGCATCGGTGGGCACTGTCAGAGCCAGGAAAGATGACCTCACAGAGTATGCCGGCATGGCCACAAGGGCTTTCCTTTTTCCATTTCCTTGTCAAAACTTTCCATGTAGATGGCCATATCCAACTGTGCAGGGTCCTCTTTCACAGTACTGGGAAATGGCGATGTAAAGTCAGCGATTCTGCATTGCCAGTAGTGATGGTACTAAACAAGTAAACACATAATTAAATACTCAAAACTTTTCCTCTAAAGAAAAACTGCTACAAACTTACATTGGCATCACTACATCATTCTCACTGTAGTTGCCCTTGCAGTAACATCCATGGCTTGTTGACAATGGGCTTTGAGGGGCTCTTCCAGTCCAGAATCTTCCACAGTCAGCAACTTGAATCACTGACCCATCTCTGATATGGTTTGCCCAGCCTTATCGTACTTCTCCTTGTAAGACTGAACAAGTCTCTTTCGAGTTAGCATTATGTTTAGCAGAAGTTGAAACCAGCTAACCTTGTCAATGCTTTGAAATTTTCAATTTTCTTTTCTTTGGGAAGTTCCTTGTAGACGAGTTCACTGCCCAATTCAATTGAGTCAATCAGTAAACTCTTTCTGCCAACCACTCTGACAGTGCCCAAACTGACGTTGTTCTCAGCATCAGATATTGCCTAGATAGAACCACTCTGTACTAGCTAAAACTAGTTAAGGTAATTTAAACCAGCTATGCTGACTTACAATTTTTCCCTCGAAGAATGGCACTTCAATGTCGAGGGACTCCTTTTTCTAGGTCCAGGTGCTGATCGGGAAAGGAAACCTCTTTCAAAACTGGAACATAGGGGCACATGGATCAGCTCCAACTTATTAAGGGTGGGAAAGCCCTTGTATCTGTTGAAGTCATCTGGCAAAGGAACACTCTTGGAGAGCCGAGGATTCCTGGTTCCTGCAAATTCCAATACTGGTTTAGAACACCAGACCATAAAAATGCTTTAGCAAAGCACAGACTTTGTTGGCTACATCCTTGCTTCTGACTTTCCCCTTCTAAGCCCTGCTTCCGACGAGGCTCCGGCAAGTTCCCAATACCAAGCTGCTGCTGGCCACCCTCAGCTTCCGAATGACTCAATGCTTGAACAGTGCCTAAACCTTTCTTATCGTAGGAAAAGAAATGATGAATCATATATGACCACAACCTTGGCTGCCAGAACTTGTCTGCTCCAGTCGCCCATCCCCACTAGGTCCTTTGCTAGTTTTGGAGGTGGCCTCAGTTTCCTCAACCAAGCCTGACTCATGTGCCTGCAAACAAAATTTTTTTTTTTAATTTGATTAATTTAAACATTCCACATTCATAGAGGCTTACTGTAACATATGTGCATACATCTGAGGCACTCCTAACATGACACACGCCACCCAATCTGTTGAAACTGACCAAGGCCTGCTCCTCTTTGTCCTCCTCTTTGTCCTCCAAATGCATCACTTCACTGTTTTTTTTCCATTTTTTAAATAAAAGTGCCACTGAATTCCATTCTGTAGCCAAAGAATATCAAAAACTTGAAGTCCAGCACAAAAGGCACCGCCAAAAATTTGTTCCAAAGGAGAAAAATCACAATTTCTGGAGAGATGCCAGCTCAAAAAATTCGACCTTCAAAATTCTCAGTGACAAAGACCAATTTAGACAGCTGTGCATTACAGGGAAATGCACAGTACCCCATTAACAGCATGCTCTTCCATATAAGACCATGCAATTTTTAAGTTCCATTTCTTAGCCCTTTCCTAGTTTAGCAGTTTGCAATACTATAGTTACTCTTGGAACTGTTCCTACTGAAGCAGATGTCCCAGCCATATTGCTATCTTAGTTTTGTGGTGGCAATCCACTGCATTACTCAACCTTAAGTGGTCCATCTGTAGTGTCGGAATTTGCTTTGGTGGTTTGTGTGTCCAGCGTCCCAGACTACTCTCAACCTAACCCTTATCCTAACCTTTGCCCTAACTCTTATCCTGTGCTAATTTTTGGTCCAAATTTGCTAATTTTTGGTAAGCTGTCTTTTTTAATACCCCATCCCTCTCTATATCGAGGTACAAGGTGCAGTGTCATTTTTGGTGGACATTGACTGACATAATGTGAAAAAGCGTGTGGTATGAGTCACAGCCTGACATATCAAATGTTTTTGCAAGGTAAGCTGTCTTAATTAATACCCCATCCCTCTTTATATGAGGTACATGGTGCAGTGTCATTTTTGATGGACATTGAATGATGTGAAAAAGTGTGTGGTATGAGTCAAGCCTGACATAAATGTTTTGCAAGGTAGCTGTCTTTATTAATACCCCATTCCCCTTCTATATCGAGGTACACAGTGCATGTCATTTTTGGTGGACATTGAATGATGTGAAAAAGTGTGTGGTATGAGCAAGCCTGACATAGCAATGTTTTTGCAGGTGCTGTCTTTATAGAATACCCCATTCCCCTCTATATCGAGGTACATGGTGCAGTGTCATTTTTGGTGGACATTGACATGATGTGAAAAGTGTGTGGTATGAGCACAGCCTGACATAGCAAATGTTTTTGCAAGGTAGGCTGTCTTTATTATACCTCTCCCTCTATATTGAGGTACACCGTGCATGTCATTTTTGGTGGACATTGACATGATGTGAAAGTGTGTGGTATGAGTCACAGCCTGACGTATCAAACATTTTTGAAGTAGCTGTCTTATCATACCCCATCCTCTTATGAGGTAAAGTGCCGTGTCATTTTTGGTACATTACATGATGTGAAAAAGTGTGTGGTATGAGTCACAGCCTGACATATCAAATGTTTTTGCAGGTAGTTTATTATACCCCATCCCTCTCTTTGGGTGTGGTGCAGTGTCATTTTTGATGGACATTGACATGATGTGAAGAAGTGTGTGGTATGAGTCACAGCCTGACATAGCAAATGTTTTTGCAAGGTAAGCTGTCTTTATTAATACCCCATTCCCCTCTATATTGAGGTACACAGTGCCGTACACACACACACACACACACACACACATACCACACGCTTTTTCACATTATGTCAGTCAATGTCCACCAAAAATGACACTGCACCATGTACCTCGATATAGAGAGGGATGGGGTATTAAAAAAGACAGCTTACCAAAAATTAGCAAATTTGGACCAAAAATTAGCACAGGATAAGAGTTAGGGCAAAGGTTAGGATAAGGGTTAGGTTGAGAGTAGTCTGGGACGCTGGACACACAAACCACCAAAGCAAATTCCGACACTACAGATGGACCACTTAAGGTTGAGTAATGCAGTGGATTGCCACCACAAAACTAAGATAGCAATATGGCTGGGACATCTGCTTCAGTAGGAACAGTTCCAAGAGTAACTATAGTATTGCAAACTGCTAAACTAGGAAAGGGCTAAGAAATGGAACTTAAAAATTGCATGGTCTTATATGGAAGAGCATGCTGTTAATGGGGTACTGTGCATTTCCCTGTAATGCACAGCTGTCTAAATTGGTCTTTGTCACTGAGAATTTTGAAGGTCGAATTTTTTGAGCTGGCATCTCTCCAGAAATTGTGATTTTTCTCCTTTGGAACAAATTTTTGGTGGTGCCTTTTGTGCTGGACTTCAAGTTTTTGATATTCTTTGGCTACAGAATGGAATTCAGTGGCACTTTTATTTAAAAAATGGAAAAAAAAACAGTGAAGTGATGCATTTGGAGGACAAAGAGAAGGACAAAGAGGAGCAGGCCTTGGTCAGTTTCAACAGATTGGGTGGCGTGTGTCATGTTATGAGTGCCTCAGATGTATGCACATATGTTACAGTAAGCCTCTATGAATGTGGAATGTTTAAATTAATCAAATTAAAAAAAAAATTTTGTTTGCAGGCACATGAGTCAGGCTTGGGTGAGGAAATTGAGGCCACCTCCAAAACTAGCAAAGGACCTAGTGGGGATGGGCGACTGGAGCAGACAAGTTCTGGCAGCCAAGGTTGTGGTCATACATGATTCATCATTTCTTTTCTAGATAAGAAAGGTTTAGGCACTGTTCAAGCATTGAGTCATTCGGAAGCTGAGGGTGGCGAGCAGCAGCTTGGTATTGGGAACTTGCCGGAGCCTCGTTAGAAGCAGGGCTTAGAAGGGGAAAGTCAGAAGCAAGGATGTAGCCAACAAAGTCCGTGCTTTGCTAAAGCATTTTTATGGTCTGGTGTTCTAAACCAGTATTGGAATTTGCAGGAACCAGGAATCCTCGGCTCTCCAAGAGTGTTCCTTTGCCAGATGACTTCAACAGATACAAGGGCTTTCCCACCTTTAATAAGTTGGAGCTGATCCATGTGCCCTATGTTCCAGTTTTGAAAGAGGTTTCCTTTCCCGATCAGCACATGGACCTAGAAAAGGAGTCCCTCGACATTGAAGTGCCATTCTTCGAGGGAAAAATTGTAAGTCAGCATAGCTGGTTTAAATTACCTTAACTAGTTTTAGCTAGTACAGAGTGATTCATCTAGGCAATATCTGATGCTGAGAACAACGTCAGTTTGGGCACTGTCAGAGTGGCTGGCAGAAAGAGTTTACTGATTGACTCAATTGAATTGGGCAGTGAACTCGTCTACAAGGAACTTCCCAAAGAAAAGAAAATTGAAAATTTTCAAAGCATTGACAAGGTTAGCTGGTTTCAACTTCTGCTAAACTTAATGCTGAACTAGAAAAGAGACTTGTTCAGTATTACAAGGAGAAGTACGATAAGGCTGGCCGAACCATTATCAGAGATGGGTCAGTGATTCAAGTTGCTGACTGTGGAAGATTCTGGACTGGAAGAGCCCTCAAAGCCATTGTCGACAGGCGTGGCGATGTTTACTACAAGGGCAACTACAGTGAGAGTGGATGTAGTGATGCCAATGTAAGTTTGTAGCAGTTTTTCTTTAGAGGAAAAGTTTTGAGTATTTAATTATGTGTTTACTTGTTTAGTACCATCACTACTGGCAATGCAGAATCGCTGACTTTACATCGCCATTTCCCAGTACTGTGAAAGAGGACCCTGCACAGTTGGATATGGCCATCTACATGGAAAGTTTTGACAAGGAAATGGAAAAGGAAAGCCCTTGTGGCCATGCCGGCCGTCTCTGTGAGGTCATCTTTCCTGGCTCTGACAGTGCCCACCGATGCCTCATTGAATTGGTTGACACTTTCAACCACAAAGTTGTGGTGTACGACCTGGATGAGACGGATGACTCGAAAAGGGTCAAGGAACCCAGAACTTGGGAAATTCGCCGAATTGGGAATCGCAAAAACTTTCGGTTAGCAGTTACTCCATTTCAAGTTTGGTGTGAAGTAGTTGTGGTTGTGGTTAAGGGCCAACCCAAACCAAACCGCCAAACCGCCAAATCTGCCAAACCGCCAAGTGACGTTGCCCTCTCTGGTGTCTCCTTGCCTTTCGGTGGCCAGATGGACCTTGGAAAGCGAACTGCTGGACAAGCTGTGGTGCAGCAGGAGGAGCTAGCCAGCGTGGATGTCACTCGAGCTAGTACGAGTGCTGTGAGGGTGGCAAAGACAGCTCTGTCTAAGCAAAAGAAAAAGGTCGGCAGTCCTCAGCAAGCGCTGGACATCACCGAAACAGCGTATGCGTTTTGCTGTAATATGATGAGTATTGCAACACCCATTTAAACTTTGTTCAGGCCTGCCACACTGGTGAATAAATCTGTCACACTGGTTACTGAAAAGGTGCTGGCTAGCCTGAGAAATTACTATGACAACTGCGCCGGCGACATGAAGAAAACTTTGGATACTATGTCTGTCGACCTCAAAGTGGCTACAACGGAGATTGGCAGAACAAAAGGTTTTGGATGATGCAGCTTTGCTAGTTTAGGACATTTAGTATGGTCACATAGTTCAGAGCAAATCAAGGAGCAGCTGCGAGAAGCTTTGACAGCAGTGAAGGGCATGTCGACTGTTGCCGAAGAGCATGTCAAGGTTGCCAGAGACTTAACAAGAACAGAAGGGGACAATCCAGTTCCCGTTTTGCTGGGACGGATTGAGCAACTCATTTCGGTTTTGCAAAAGCATCCCATGGAGCAGACTCCCCCAAATCCTCCTCCATTGCTTGTCCAGCCAGCTGGCGACATCGATTTGGTGGAGCAGTTTGCCCGTCAAGAGCCCATTGAGCAGCAGACTCCTCAGAAGGAGCAGTCAGAGCAGCTTCAGACACAGTTTACTCCCAGTTCCTTTCGGAGCACGGCCTTGGCAGGTCCAAAGTTGGTCTCCCAGAGTCCCTTTTATGGACACCCCAGCCCGAGACTATGACAGGATGAAGGTTCGGTTTTGGTTTTGGTTTACTTTAGGTTTTGGTTTTGGTTCAGTTTGGTTCCGTTTAGGATCGAGGGACTCAGTTGCTTCGGTCGCCGATAGTGTCGTTTCCAAGGCTGAGAGAATGCTGCGAGAGAATGGGCTCGACAAAGAGGCGCTGAAAGACATGGTTTGTTTTTTGACCTTTTCCAGATTGAGGTCTGTATCGGCTGTACTTTTTCTGGCGCTTTAGAGATTTCGACGCCTGAAACCTGTCGAGCACACCTCAAACAATAAGTTCAACGTCGTTGCTGTGGAGGAGGCAATGATCGTTGGCTTCGGAGATGACGCCTTGCTTGAAGAGGCAGTAGATGGTGCGATGAAACTGAGACGGGAGACCAGCAGCCCCCCAAACCAAAAATTACCCAGCAGCTGACCGTTTACGGACTGATTGAGTGGGGCAAGGAGGAGGGCAAAACCGAAATGAAAGGTTTCAAGATGGAAAGACTGCCCCAAACTTTGAAAACGAAGATCGAAGATTGAAAACGAAGATGAAAACGAAGATGAAAGCTGCCGCGAAGGGGACGCTGCCTTGGTTGAGGTACAAGCCTCAATAACGGAAATGAGAGTTCGGGCCGCAGAGACTGTTGAAAATACCAGCCAGGTGTGTTCCATACAACTCCCACCAAAGAAGCAGAAGAAGTTCCGAGACTGCGACAAGCGAATTGTGTGCTTGGTGCAGCAGTTTAGCCCCGAGCGCCCTTTAGAGTATTTAAAAGGGATCGCCCACAACTTCGAGATGACGAAGTAGACTTTTTAGTGGTGTGTCATGCAGCCTCTTTCCCATAGTACGTATGTTGCCTAAATGTTCATTGATTGTGTGTAAACATTGCTAAAACCCTTTCCCAAATGATGCTTTAATGCGTCGACCTGTGCATGCCGTCGTTTCGCTTTTGACAGTAAAAAATAACTCTACATTGTATACAATGCGCCCAACTGGCCTGCGCCCAAATGGCTGCGCCCAAATGGCACCGCCCAATCGGCCAGCGCCCAACTGTCTGCGCCCAAACGTCCTAGATCTGGCCATCCTTGACCCTGACCGCCTGGTCGCACTCGCGCAACTCAGCCTCAGACAGCTCCACCAACTTCTGCACTGGAAGTGGCATTTCGGTGCACTGAGCACTTACTTCGCCCACAAACACAGTGGCATCAGTTATGTAGCTACACTCGGCGTCAAACTTAGGGTGCTCGTCCTCTTTCTTCTCTGCTGAATCTGCGAACAGCATCTCTATATAGGTGTCCCAGTCAAGCTGGAGCGTCTGCTGGCCCTGGCCCTCATTCTGCTGGATGCCATGCGCCAGTGGCGCCGCTCTACCCGACTTTGCCTGCTGCGAGTTCTCTACCTCCTCCGGCTCTTTCACAGCCGGCTCTTGCTGCATCTGTGGCTGGTCTACCAAGACGTAGGCTGCCGGTTGTCCTCTCCAACCTCTACCTCTGCAACCGCGATGACGAACTGACTGCTGAGGGGCCTGGGGGCAACTCCGAGTGAAATGGCCAGTCTGTCGACACCAAGGACACCAAGGCGCTCTGCCACTGGCTGGGTCGAATTGCCTCTCCTCCTCAGAGTGGTAGCCCTCTTGCTGGCGATGTTGCTCATGGCAACTCGCAGCTGATGACCACGGCTGCGATACCTGCTGGAGATCGCCAAAAGTTAGACCACCAGACTCCTCAGGTCCATACCAGCCGCCCTCACTGGAAAACTGTTCACAGTCATCTGGCTGCTGTTCTTCTTCAGCCTCGCCACCATAGTCACTTGGCGTCAGCTCTACTGCTGACATTTGCCACTGACCACCAGCCTGCGCTGCTTTGGCCAACTCAACTGCCCGCTGCAGCATGCCGACGACGTCCTCAAGGTCCTTGCTGTCGTTGGAGATCATAATCCACTGGTACTGCTTGGGGACCACGCGAATGAGGGACCGCTTGGTCTCCTCCTTCCACTGGTCGGGCGTCATGTCCGGATAGGCCTTGCTGACGAGGTGCCTGATGTTGGCCACCAAAGACTCGACCGGCCTACCATCCCACTTCACTTTCGTCAATTTGTAGAAGGCCAAAAACGAGTTCCTACTCGGACCATATAGCCGCTTCAACTTGTCCTCGATCTCTTCGAAGGACAATCGGTCGGCACCAATCTGTGCTTGATACTGGACAATGGCCTGCTCGGCCTCGCCGCCAAGCCAACTCTCGAGAATGCCACCCCACTGCTCGTGTGGGATGCGCTCCACCTCCATGCGTCGACGGAACCGATGCAAGAACACCTCTATGGTCGGGCCGTTGTCGCGCCCGTCTCAGAAGAATCTACCAATATCGGCATATTGGGGCCGACAGCTTGGCGATCGCACCCAGCGCGCTTCGACCCGCACGCGTTGACGCCCGTCCTGACGTCGCCCCTGTGGGCCTCTGTCTGGTGGCTCCGTGTCGCCACTCTCCTCCTGCTGCCAGCCGTCCTGCTGGTACTGGCAACTCTGCTCCGAATCGCGCCTCTGCCTCTGGCCGTCCTGGCTGGCGCGAAACAGCTGCTGCCTTTCACACAGCCCTTCCTCCTGCGGTTCTGGGTGCTCTGATGTGCAGACGCCTGCAGCGCCTGTCGACCGTGACTCTCCTGGAAACGATTCAGCCAGTAGGGGTCCGCTGTCAATGATGATGCAGGGGGCAGGAGATGCCGCGCGCCATGCGACTGCACCAACGGCGCCAGCGTATACAGCCCCGACGCAGAGTCAGAGACGTCCCTACCATTGGAGGCGTCCTTGCGCCTGTTCAAGCCCAAGTCAACATGCGCTCTGCGTCTCTCCTCGTGTTCGTCAAACTCATTGTACCGGCGCATCTCTTGCAGACTACGCCCCTGCTGCTGAGCCTTGCTGCCCGCGCAGTGGTACTGCCACCTTTCACGCGGCCTGCCCAGCTCGTACTGGCGCGTTTCGCTCAAACTACGCTCCTGCAGCTGGTCCGCCCCAACCGCGCAGTAGTACTCCTGCCTGACTGACTCGCTCGCCGTGTACTGACCCACCCCCTCTTGATGGTGCCCCTGCTGCTGGTACCTGCTGGCCGCGCGGTAGTACACTTCTTTCCTATTGGACTCGCTCACTCTGTACCGGCGCATCTCGCCAAGACTGCGCCCCTGCAGCAGGTCGTCCTCGACCATGCAGTGGTACTGCTGCCTTTTACGCAGCTCGCTCGTGTCGTACCAGCCCGCCTCCACTGGACGGCGCCCCTGCTGCAGGCCCTGGTCGGCCGAGCAGTGGTACAGCTCCCTATCCTGTTGCTCAGTCGCCTCGTACCAGCCCACCTCCACTGGAACGCGCCCCTGCTGCAGGCCCTCGTCGGCCGCGCAGTGGTATGACTTACTACTCTGCAGCTCACTGCTCTCGTACCGGCCCACCTCCACTGGGTGGCGCCCCTGCTGCAGGCCCTTCTTTCCTATTGGACTCGCTCACTCTGTACCGGCGCATCTCGCCAAGACTGCGCCCCTGCAGCAGGTCGTCCTCGACCGTGCAGTGGTACTGCTGCCTTTCACGCAGCTCGCTCGTGTCGTACCAGCCCGCCTCCACTGGACGGCGCCCCTGCTGCAGGCCCTGGTCGGCCGAGCAGTGGTACAGCTCCCTATCCTGTTGCTCAGTCGCCTCGTACCGGCCCGCCTCCACTGGATGGCGCCCCTGCTGCAGGCCCTCGTCGGCCGCACAGTGGTATGACTTACTACTCTGCAGCTCACTGCTCTCGTACCGGCCCGCCTCCACTGGGTGGCGCCCCTGCTGCAGGCCCTCGTCGGCCGCACAGTGGTATGGCTGCTTTTTACACAGCTCCTCCAGCAGCAACGACGCTTGTCGATTGAGACGTGTCGAAGGACGATTCGGCCGGTAGGCGTCCACTGCCAACGTCCACTGACTGACTCGCTCGCCGTGTACTGACCCACCCCCTCTTGATGGTGCCCCTGCTGCTGGTACCTGCTGGCCGCACGGTAGTACACTTCTTTCCTATTGGACTCGCTCACTCTGTACCGGCGCATCTCGCCAAGACTGCGCCCCTGCAGCAGGTCGTCCTCGACCATGCAGTGGTACTGCTGCCTTTCATGCAGCTCGCTCGTGTCGTACCAGCCCGCCTCCACTGGACGGTGCCCCTGCTGCAGGCCCTGGTCGGCCGAGCAGTGGTACAGCTCCCTATCCTGTTGCTCAGTCGCCTCGTACCGGCCCGCCTCCACTGGATGGCGCCCCTGCTGCAGGCCCTCGTCGGCCGCGCAGTGGTATGACTTACTACTCTGCAGCTCACTGCTCTCGTACCGGCCCGCCTCCACTGGGTGGCGCCCCTGCTGCAGGCCCTCGTCGGCCGCGCAGTGGTATGGCTGCTTTTCACACAGCTCCTCCAGCAGCAACGACGCTTGCCGATTGAGACGTGTCGAAGGACGATTCGGCCGGTAGGCGTCCACTGCCAACGTCGATGCGGGGGTAGGAGACACCGCGTACCCGCAGCCTGCATCGACGGCGCCGACGTATACCGCGTCGGTGCAGAGTCAGAGACAATCCTACCGTTGGAGGCCTCTTGGTCCGACTGTATGTCTCGCGCGACGTGCGCCTTGCACTCAAACGCTTGCTTTCCCTCTGATGGTGCGCAGCTACTGTATTGCTCATTTCTCTGCCTGCGCCCATCGCCGCCCGATTCGCTCTGCTGTCGGTGGCTCTTTGTGTTTGCCCCCCTTCCCGCGCTCGTGGCCGTCACTCTCCCTCTGTCCAGCTGTCCTTGACGCGCTGCGCTACACGTTCTCTGCTGCCTACACTGGTCGTACACTTCGCCACCACCGTCGTCGTAGTCGTCGTCAAGAGACACCCATGGCGACGTCGGCTGGTTGACCTTGCCAGTGTTGGTGGAGTGATGCGACTGACCCTGCCTCCACTCCGCCAGCTGCTGCGTTACCTTCTCGGCCTGCTGCATCAACTGCTTCAGGAAGACGCTTCGGGCGCTCTCGTTGTGCCGCACGTTGTCCACCCGGCACAGACAACACAACGGTGTGGTGGGAATTGGCAGACTTTGAACGCATGCGACACAGAACCTGCTCGGACAACCATCAGTCAGGCACTCAGTGACCGACTCTAGCGACGCAAACTGGCTACAACCGCAGCACCACGGCTGCCGCTTTCTGTCGGCGCCCGGCCTGTTGCCTGCCGGCGCCGCTGCTGCATCCTCTTGCGACATGTCTGCGCGAGATATACTGAACACTGAACTGGTGTGGGGGGGGAACAAAACACGCCTGTTGACCCTTATTCGACTTTTCCCTGGGCTGTTCGACTTTCCCCTGGGCTGGGCAACCAACAACTACAGACAGCACGACCTTATTCCAGTTGTGACAGCTCAAAAACTGCCACGGTGTCCATAGGTTCGATTCCTGGATATGCACAGTCGAGACACTACGAGCCGGAATTTTATAAACAGCGCGGCGCGGCGCTGCGCGGCGCGGCGCGGCGCCGCGCTGTTTATACAATACCGAAAGAGGCAAGCAGCGACCCGAATTACTGTAACGTTATATTTTTAAAATCCCTTATTCTTGCAAAATGTCGTTGATGAGGCGAAGTGTCCGGAGGAGCGACATCTGCTGTACGACAATCGATTCAAAATGCATCGTCGGCCACCACCCGTACAATGGGACATTGTGCGTCTCGCCAACCGTTGGGCAGCAACTCGTAAGTCCTACCACGGTCATAACCTATGCGAATTCGAATTAGGTAGGTGTCAACGATCGTTCTCGTCACGCGCCTTTCGCCCCTGCGCAATCCATAGTTCGGTTAGACGTCGAGCGTCACAATGCTCGCGCGAAACGTTTGAGAGCGAAGTGAACGTCGGCGTTGGCGAGTTGGCGGCGTCGGTCGCCAACGCGGCCTCCGGTCGCCTGTCGAGTGTCGACCTACTCGATGCAAGCGCTGCCGGCCCACGTTCTCGCGAGTCGGCGACCAAGGGCGCCGGCGCCGTCGACGCGGCGTGAGTGCAGCTGTGTACTGGACCTGGGTAACCTGTGCAACTGTGTGACACTAACCCCACCAGAAGCTTGACCAATACTGCGCAGACCGCCTACACAGAAACAAACAGCACTTGCATAGAAACAGGCGCGTGGCGAACGGCGAATGCGGCACACACTACAGAAACGCCATTCCTATGCCAGTTGATTAATCACTGCGTCGTATTGGTCCTCAAGCTGAGCAGCTCACCCAGTGGCCTCAAAGTCGGCGTCGACAGATCCGTCTACGCGCGTCAGTCGTCGACTGGAGTGGCCTCGGCGGTGACTGCAGGGCGCGCGTTCAACTCGATCGTCGTCGTCGAGTTGCTTGCTTGTACCGTGCCCGCTCTCCATACCGGTCGCCAGAACCAGCGGCGTCACCACTTGCGGTGCAACCATCGTATGCCGCCAAGTCATCCATTTGGTGATGGACGAGGATTTGCGCTCTTGGACACTCAGGCGCATTTCTCCCATTGGAACGTCAAGAATTGTCACTTTCAATTAAACGTTACAGTATTTTGCGACGCTTTTGGCGTCTTTTGACATTTTATAAAAAGCGCGGCGTTTTGTATAAACAGCGCGGCGCCGCGCCGCGCCGCGCCGCGCCGCGCTTTTTATCAAACGCCCTACGAGCCACCCCACCACCCTGGGCGGAACTCAAAATCGGGGATAATATTTACGTCCAGCTAATTCGGTGTACACGTCCATCTGAAATGCGTGACACGTCCATCTAATTTTGAATTTACGTCCATCTAATATGAGCGAGACGTCCATCTAATTTTGAATTTACGTCCAGCTAATTTGCGTGACACGTCCATCTAATTTGGGCGCGCTGCTGCTGGGGCGGCTGCGGCACTTCTTGGCGCCGAAACGATCTGCTTTAGGGCAACAGAAACTTCGACGCCAGGGACGCGGACATGGATCGGAACGCCGAGGCTACGCTTTGCAGATCCTGTGTTTCGAGAAGACGGGACAGCCGCAACAGCAACTCTGCCAGTCATCGCCTTCCAGCTGCACCAGCTAGAAGGCAGAGCGGTCTCTCTTGAACTCGTCCCAGTCACTCCAGGAACAGTCCGCGCTGCGTTGTCGCCACTCCGTTCCCGGAACGCCTGCGTGATGTCCGCGGGCTTTTGGATCAGCATCTGATGTGTCCGCGGGCAGGCGCATCTTCTTGCCGTCCTTGGTGACCTTCTCCACGTGCTTGCAGAAGTCAGACTGGGAGCTGAGCCAGTCAAGGACGAGAGCGGCGATCGAGCTCGTACACTACATTGGGGCCCCAGAGCGGCTTGCTTTGGGGCTGGGCACTTGTTCCATATTAAGGGAGTGGAAGGCGAAACAAAGCTAACGATCGTCTCAGCAATCGTCTACTCGTGCTTGAATCTGATCAGATTAGATTGTCACTCATCAATTGACCGACCGCCCCTGGTGCGCCATCCGTTTCTCTGCCACTGCTCGGTGCTGTCTTACATTGTTTGGTCAACATGTATTGCCCGCTGCTTTGCGGTGCCCGTCCGTTGATATCGGTACAATACATTGGTGTTCGCTGCTTGACCATTGTCCGTTTCCATCCAGCGACCGCTGGTAGCTTGCCTTTTGGATGGACGCACCGTCATATTAGATGGACGTGTCGTCAATTGGACAAATTGGATGGACGTGTCATTCAATTAGCCCATAAAGCATGACTGTCATGACCCCCGTGACCCCCACCGTGACCCCAAAGGTGTCACGGTCCTTTGCTAGCAAAGGCCGTTCAACTAGGCATGGTGTGGTTTAGAAAGGGTTTGAAAGGGTTAGACATGGTTAGAAAATCTATCGTGACCCCCTGAATTTTAGATAAACATGCATTCCCAATCAAGATATGGAAAGGGTCAAACCTTAACAAAACCTACCACTTCCCAAAAAAAAATTATTGCTAGAACTAGTGCTATAGCATGACCCATTCTAGTTTAACCAGGTTTAGCTTAGCAAAGACAAAGGAGGTCAAGCCTGGTATAGGGATTGATTGCCTTATATTCTTTGCTAGCAATACGTAACAAAACTATTCCATTAAGGTGACAGCATGTGCTTTGCCAGCTTTTGTGGCAAGACACCTGAAGCTCCCCTGGACAAGTCATGCTTTTAGGTGATTTGTTGTGCTATGATTTGCATGGTTGGTTTGTTGGTATGGTTTCCCGTGCTAGTAAATAGAAGGAAATGATCACACACACTTGTCTCCAACACATGACAACTCAAGGGCACAGCACAAACATGCCAAACAATAGTAGGGAATCACCACACCAGCAATGAGGCGAAATCACAAACAAGTTTCACTATTGGTTGAGTGCATTACTTAACAAGTATAGGACACACCACACAGTTCAACCCTCTGATCATCACATCACAGCAGTAAATCACTAGTTTTTTCTAAGTTAGAAAATTGGCTTCTTGTGAATTATCAGTTTGGCGGCCAACTTTGGGTCAAAGAACAGGTAATCTTTGTCCTCATGGAATCTGGCAAAGCAGTTGCCATTGATGCATAGTGCGACACCGCAAAGTTTGCAAAAGATGTTGGTTTGCACTCTTTGCATGTGTCCTACACACTCCTTGTAGCCCTAAACCATTTCAAACCTGTTAAACTAAGTTGACAACAAGCAAGAACATGCAGCCTGCACACCTTCAACTTAATTGGGAGGTGTCTTAGTTTGTCAGTTGACAGCAATCGAATGTTTTTGATTTCATCTGCACTCTTTTTCTTGAGCACAGTGACTTGTCTTTCCTAAGTTTTGGCATCAGAAAGTGGCATGTGCACCTTTTGAGGCATTTCTTGTTCTTCCAATTTCAAGCCAAAGGACAGTAGATCATTTGCTAGTACTCCTTTGACTTGACAATTTTGAGACTTTGAATCACCAAACTCTCTGTAGAGAATGCCGCTGTTTGCGCAAAACCAGTCAAGAGACTGGAGAAAGGTCCCAGACATATACCACCTGCTGCTTCTGTGATGGGACTTGACAGTGGCGCACAGCTGGTCACTAAGCAAGTTAGTAGTTATTATATGCCTCACACACTTAGTGTAGCTACAGTATTGCTAACTCACTGAATGTCTACAACTCCCATATTTCTGTTGAAATCCATCACTATAGCTGGCTGGACAATTTTTTGTCTGTAGACCACACCTTTGCTTGTCTTCCCCTTTCGATAACAAACAGAGGGTTTGTCATGGACACTAGGCAGAGAAGTCAAAAAAGTTACTGCCCTGGCATCCATCCATGTCAATGCCACTGTTTCACCTGAATGGAAATACTTGGATATAAGAACAGCATGAGCAGTTATGAACACTGCACTTACCATAATTGCTTTGCATTGAGATGGTTTGACCTCTTTTTAGATTCTTCACTAGAGCAGGAGTGTTGGCAGCCTTTGTAGACTGCATTATTTCAACAGGGAGGTTGCTCCTCTGTTCTCTTCTGAGCGTTCCACAGAAGTAGGTCTTTCGTTTTGCCATAGCATAATTCATATGTACCGTCGTGTAGTACCTGTCTGTGAAAACCTAAACTAGTTAGGCATAGCAAACTGAGGAGCAAACATAGAGAGGCACAAAACCAACTGGACATACAAAAAATCCTTGATCAAGGAAAGAGTGAATTCCCTTTTGGTCATCTCCTTTGAGTAGAGAGTAGCAGATAGCTACTATTCTTCCCCAAACCTCCTCGAACTGGACATAGTTTGAGGAGTGCAGCATTGTCGAAAAACAATAGCCAGTTTTGGGATCGCACACTGAGTAATACTTCAGCCCTTCACCACGTTGTTGTTGTTGTTGGATTTGGGGCGACGCTAGGAGGCCGTCAATGGCCCATGTAGCCTACCCATCTCCATGACGCCTTCCCGTCTACAGCCGTATAATTAGCGGAAGACTTTCGGAAGAACGCCATCTGTAATCTAGGGCCGCGATGGCACGAGAAAATCCATGGAAAGGGAAGTCCTCGATCTAGTGGCGCCATCAAGAATCGAACCCAGGACCTTGCGCGCAAGAGGCCGGTTTTTTGCCACTAGGCCATGCCGCTGCCCGCCCTTCACCACGAGGCTTTCCTTTAATTATTTGAACAAGTCCAGACCGCCCCTGCAAAGAAAAGTGGAAACAGAAAGGAAAAGACGAAACCGACTCATTAGTACATCCATACCTTGAACTCCGCCATCTCTTCATCCAGACTGAGATTTCTTGATGACGGATGTCGCATCCTCTGCATGTCCTTCTGAGCAATTTGCAAGTAGCGCTCAACTTTGTAAACTTTGTTATTTTTTTGTTCTGCAGCTGTGTAATCACTTTGGACATACAGCCGGACATATCGGTACCATGTCAAAAACTTGGAAAGGGATATTTTTGACTTAGAAATGAAAGGGTCAGGATTTGTTTTTTTCCAGTATGATCTGGAGCCATTTCCAAAAGTTTGACTAAATGCTTACTTAGTCTAACTTTACCAAAAACCCCACCAAAAGCAATTCAAACCAAACTGACCAGAAGAAACCAAACCAGTCAGACCAATTTAACTACTCTTAGTGATAGTTTTGGAAATGGCTCCTGATGTTGTTCCTTGGTGTGGTATCCATATAGAAAATAATTGCGATAAAATCAGGGCCCTCGATAGGGTCAGCTCTGGCCAGGAACGAGGCATTGCTTTTCTTCCAGCAATGTTGGTGCAGCGCACCATTTCTTTGATGCAATCTTGGGAGATGTCAATGAAAATGCTAGTAAGACGACGCCCGGAGTAATCTGGAGAAGTATTGGGGTCCAAAGCGGAATTGGGACTCCATTCTGCAACATCGAGCTGTTCGCTCACTCCCGGTTTCCATGCATAGTCAGCGGGCAAAGGTTCAAGGTGTTGGGCTGCCTGCAGCTCCACCTCTTTCTGAACTTGTTTTGCTTGTAGCCTCAGCTGAGCTTTAGCTGGTTGTTTTGTTTTTGAAAGGATTTCTTTACTAGAAATGCTTTTCTTTTCTTCTTCGTTTTCCGAATCAGATGTGGAACTACTCAGCGAAAAATTGTCAACTAATCCATCATCTGACAGCTCATAAGCATCGTCCTCACTGCTATGCAACTCAAAGTGGCCATCAAATTCGTCTGACTCAGGTTCAAGTCCTCCCTAAACAAGAAAAGCTGCTTAACTATAGACAATAGTACATGAAGGAGAAGCCCGAACCAGTTCTAAATGTGGCACAATTTTCCGCTTTTTAGTAGCCATCTTGATTAGTTACAAATTAGTCACATTTCTGAACAATGATTGGTACGGGTCATACGTACATTGGCAAGCAGGTGAGGTATTACTCTGGCTAAACCAGGTTCAAGAAATTATCATTCCTTTCTTGTTCCACAAAGGTCTTTACTCAACAATCTAACGAGTGAGGCACGCATGAGCAATCGCCGAAACAACAATGGTAATCAACGAGACGACGACACCGCTACTCTAGTTGTGATTGCCAAGCTAAGCTACGGACAACAAGCTTTTGCAGCTGCCAAAGGTCAGTAGTCCAGCTAGGCTGGGTACAAATTAATCGCTTTCTTTGCTGTCATCTTTGGTTGCCGACTGGATGGCCTTCTCGATGTCGTCGATATCGTAGTCCTCCAGGTTCAGGTCATCCAGAGGAACCGCAGCAGCCTTCTCTTCGCCAGCGCCCTGAACCTTTTTGGCTTTCTTTGGAGCGGGCTTCTGAGAGTCGCAGGCGCCCCACAAGGGGCCGCTGAGCTTGTCACCTGTCGCCAGCGGTGGCGCAACCACTGCAAGCAAAGAAAACAAAACTAGAGAAAAGAGATAAACTGGTTTTGGAAATGGTTAAAACCAACTAGAGACGGAAAGAGAGAAAAAGTAAAAAGTATTGGTTCTAGCCACACCTAGCTTTTGGTTCTCAGCGTATCGCGCAGGGTCTTGCGTCTGGAGAAGTTCGGGGAGCAAGGGGCACTTCTCCTTGCCTTGCTTTTTGCTGCCTCGGACCACGGACTGGCTGTTCTTGTTTTTCATCCAGTTGCTCCAGACACCAGCCATGGCATTGAGAGCAACCTTCCTCTTGTGAGCCTGTTAACACATAACGTCAAACTCAGTTTAGATAAGTGCAAAAATAAACGAACGTCAGAGAGGTTGCATTCGTCCAGCGCCGCCTTCAGCATCGTTTGCAGAAACTTGTTGTTGTTGTTGGTTTGGGGGCGACTCTAGGAAGCCTTTGAAAGGCCCATTTAGAATACCCCAAAGCAACGTTCACTCTTAGAGCTCCTCGAAGCGTCCAGAGGCATGGCACAGCCCCAGGACATCTTTTAGAGAGAGCTCTCGATTCTGGTGGGTAGTGGGGTACGCCATTCCCCACAGTCTGAGGCGCACACCGCGAGGGCGTCGCACTTGCCCTAGGAAGTGAAGACCGTTTCGTCCTCCACCCCGCACTTGAGACACACTTGGCTGTTGGCTGCGGCCGATGCGGCCGAAGTGCGCATTGAGATAGTGGCCGGGAAAGCACACCGCACACCCCCCACCCAGCAGAACTCTCCTACAGGTCCTGAGGGCCACTACACGCCCTCCCCCAACTCTCCACAGCCTACGGCCCGCATCAGTCCCCGTCCAGACAGAGCATCCCAGGACCCTCTCTCTCTCCAGCGCATCAACAGCCACACGCGACGCCGCTCCACCACAAACGCGCAGCGATCCGCACGAGCCAGAGCGTCGCGCGTCGTTCCTGCAACCCCACTCACGCCAGCTTAGAACTCTCCTACAGCCTTGACGCCCGCGAGGTGGCCGGACTGGAGAGCATCCCAGCGGAGGCGGTGCTCTCTGCGTCTCCAGGCGTCGAGTTGCTGACGACCCAAGGCCGGACGACGGCGAGCGCCGGCTCCGGACCTACAAACGGCGTCAGCGATCCGGCACGAGCCAGAGCGTCGCGCTCCTCGTTTCCTGCACCACCCTGGTGTCCTGGCACCCAGACAGTTAAACTCCACCAATAGCACCATTCCAGCTCCCACAAGACGAGACTCTCTGCTCCTCTGCACGCCAGGAGGCTGGGCACCTACCTCCCTCGCGACTCTCTTCAGACACCCAGCCGCGTCAGAGAAAATCGCGACGTCCTCCTCGCCAACCTCCAGCCCCGCCAGATGCCGGGCAGCGAGCCGATGGCGAAAACCTCCCCCCCAAAAAGGCTGCCCCACCTCCAACCCGCACCACTACCCCCCCACCCAAAGAGGCAATACACCCCCGGGCCCCCCGCCAGCGCGACGAATGCTTGAGCCGTCAGTGTAGCAAGCCACAGCGGCCATCGTCGTCTCTGGCGGGCCGCCCAGCCGCCCACTCTTGCCGCGAGTGAACCTTAATGGAAAAGTCCATCTCAAACTAAACTCAGGCGATAGCGTCGCCTGAGTGCAGCTGCGGGCGCGGCAGCGAGTAGTTGCCCCTCGATGAGCGAGTGTGGACCGCGCGCACCGCGCCACTGGCCAGTCCGCTTGAGTCGGTAGCAGCAGACATGGCTGAAGCCTTGACGACGACGTCCAGCGGTGGCAAGCCAGCAGGACCTCCAGCGCGGCCGTCGGCGTCGACACCATGGCCCCTGTCATGCGAGGCACGCCAGTCTCTGGACCTTGCTTAGCTGACTGCGAGCAGTTCAATCTCTACCCGGGCCACCAAACCAGTGCGGCATAGGAAGCATAGGGCGAACGACGACCGCGAACACCGCCACACCACAGCGGCGGCCGTCCCCCCCCCAGATCCACCGCCCTCTCTCCCTACCTGCCGGCCGCCTCCTCTTTCGCCTCTTCTCTAGACACACGCCCCCCCCATATACTCTTCGCCTCGCGCGTCACCCCCATTCTTTGCCTGCTTGCGCTGTGCTGGTGTTCCCGCTTTGGCGGCGGGGCCTTGGCTTCCGCGCCCGCGGGGCCATTCGGTCTTGGCCGGTTGAATGGCCAACTCTCTCCACACACCCCCGCTCTCTCACTACTCCCCACTCACTATCTCAAAGCACCGCCTATACACATACCTGCCCTGACGACAATGGCGCCGTCGTCAGAGTACATCTGGCGTGCCTTGGCGTTCGGTGACACCGCTACCACCACGAGTGACCACAGAAGGGGCGAGAGGACGCCCCGGGGCACCCCCGCGCACCTCTCTCCCCCTGTGCACTCCCCCACGGGGCGCGACCCCCGCCGCTTCTTCATCCTCCCCACCCCCCTGGCGACGACCGCCGCCCCGCCCCGCCCCGCAACGCCGGAGATCGCTTGGAAGGGGGCATCAACTACCCCCCCCTCAACAACGAAGACCGCCACCACAGCCTACCCCCCCTCCACCAACGACCTGCACGACTGCCGACCAACAAAAGCCGCCTCCGCAGACACCCCCCCCCTACTCCTCCTGCCACCACTCCTGCAGCCTCCATCCAGCCCGGACTCCCTCAGGTACCTACCTGCCAGCCTCTGAGCGCCTTCGAGGGAGGGGCTGATTGGCCTGCTTTGCATTCGCGTAATCTTCTTTGGCGGGCTTTGGGATGGACCCCCTGACTCGCGCCCGCCTGGGGATGTAGCCGAGCGATGAGGCGCGACACGTTGCGCTGACTAGCAGGGTGGGCCCCCTTCTGCAGAGGGCAGGGAACACCCATCCTCCCCCGGCCAGGGCGAAGAAGACCAAACCCCCCTCCCCCCCCTCCAAACCACCCGCGGCCAGGCGCCACCCCCCGCCCCCCGCGGCACCCCCCACCCCCCCCGCTGCTGCAGGAAAGAGCCAAGATGAAAGAGAGCCTCCCCCCTACCAGCCGTGCACTCGCCTGTCGGCAGGCGCAGCATACCCAGACGCACACGCTGTCCTAGACAACACCAATACAGCCGAAACGCAGAACTCCCCAAAAGCAGAACCCCCCAGAAGAGGCTTGCGGCAGGGCGCGAAGGCGCGCACCGCACGGAGCCTCCCAGCCAAAGCGGGGCAACCGAACCCCCCCCCGCGCCAGCTTCTCGGCGCAGTTCGCCAAGCTGACGAGTCCACCAGGGGACCCGACGCCCAAGGCGCAGCCGCTTCTCTGGACATGCTTCTCTAAACGCAGCGCCGACGTGGCGATACAGCGTTGACAACTCCCCTTCGATGGACTCGGCCGAGTCAAGCTGCTGAGCAGCTGTTGGGCGGCCCCACCTGTTGTTGCAGAAACTTAGGCTGCTGCGCCAAGATGAAAGCGACCGTCACGTCGGAGTTCTTGCCCCAGCTCTCAGTCGTGAATGGGCGCATACCTCAAGAGCACAAGAATAACTAAGCTTGCAAGTTAAACTAGTTACCAGAAAAGCTTCTGACCGTTCATGTAAACGGGCCCTTGAATGTCCGCTTGAAAAGCAGCGTAGAGGCACAACACTAGCTGCTTGGCAAACTCTAATTCGCCAAATTCGGTTTTGGTCGCCTCGTCGTTTGACGTGCACTTAGATTCGGCGATCTTCTGTAGCTCGGTGGCCTTGGCTTTTGCGACATCCAAAACTGAGGCAGGAATTTTGGATCCTTCGGGGATAATGACGTTGGACCCACACTCAGTAGGATAGCCATAGGTTTTGGTGCCTGGGATAAGGGCAGTGAACACACCACTTCTGATTTCGATGAAATCGGTGCCCTCCTTCCCATTCTTGTGCAACTCTTCGAACCGTTTCTTCTGTTCCATTTGCAGCGCTGGGAGCCTCTTGCCACTGTGCGACAAATGTGGCAGCTTGTGCGCTGGAACCCTTTTCTTCCATTTCGTTTCTAGCGAAGCCTGCGCCGTGACTTGTTCTTCGTCGCCATCACTGTTGGACTGCGCACCACCTTTGGGCAGAGACGGCTTCGCAGAAGAGGCAGGCTGCTCAGTACGCTTCCCTTTGGCTGCACCTTTCTCTTCCATTGCCTGACTGAGCATGTCTCTGAGCATGCTCTCCCGTCCTTTGGAGAATTCCACCTGCGCCTTCAAGCTCTCGATCTCCGTCCTTTGCTTAGAAAGCTCAGTGGAACACTCGGCATGCTCAGCTCTGAGCTTCTCCTTCTTTTTCTCTGCCTTCACCAACTGAGACTCTAGGCTCTCAACTTTGCTTTCCAAGGCTACAATTTTCTCACTCGCTTCCATAGCGACACTGGTTAAGTTTTGCAGACACAAAACTAAGAAAGGCACCAAAGCTAGGAAAGGAAGTACAGTCAACGCACAACACTACGAAATGTAATTGACAAAGTATGACCTCTGGTTCAAGTCAAGACAGTTCACAACCAACACAAGTTTTATTCGTTCAAAACCAAAAACCAAAATCAAAATATCAGGAAAACTCGTCAATATTCGTCAAAATATCGGGAAAACTAAGATCGGAGATCGCCACTAAGACCGGAAAAATAAGTGAAATCACCGGAAAAGCAAAGGCGCTGTGTCACTAGTTTTTCTTTAGCGTTTTCAGGTTCTTCATGAATTCCGCTTTTGCCGACGGACTCAAATCAGCTAAAACGAAAATGGATGTATGGCTTGTCCTCTAAGCAAAGATAAAGCACCCTGACCTAGTTTGGCCATCAGTTCAGCTCTCTTTTCGGAGACTGGAACCTTTTGAGGGACCGAAGACTGAGCCGCTGAACTGGTCGGAGTTTCCGGCTCGGGAGTTGGCAAGATCGGTCTAGTGGCTTCACTCGTCGCTCCTTTCTTTTCCATCTGCACGTTCTGCTTGTCCTTGTTTGGGGTGGTTCCAAGAGCTGCATTGCTCTCTTGATCATAGTCCTTGTCTGGTTTCTTTTTCATGCGCTTGGGCGGGTGCTCATCTGGTTCGGCTACCACCTGCTCAGTGCCCACGTTTGAACTGCTACTCTTGACACTCTGTTCCTTTGACTGCTCTTCGCTCAAACGCCTTTGCTTAGCTTTTTTTCGGTGGTATGCCCGCTGAAGCTGTCTAATGCCCTCCCACATGCCAGCCTCAGCAGTGCTTTCAGGAACACTGTTCAGGTGACTCTTGATGTACATCAACACTGATTGCAACGGTTCACAGTTGCAGTCAATCATTTGCTGCATGTTGTATGGAACACACCTGGCCGGTATTTTCAACAGTCTCTGCGGCCCGAACTCTCATTTCCGTTATTGAGGCTTGTACCTCAACCGAGGCAGCGTCCCCTTCGCGGCAGCTGTGCTCATTCTTGGTGGTGAGCACTTCACCGGACTCGACTGAGGAGTGCAGACGAGCGCGGCAGCTGACATCTTGCATTCGCATCGCCAGAACTTTGTAGAGGAGTCGCTGCTGAGCTTGTCGAAGACGTATACATAGGTGGCCGTCGTGGGTGAACTTATCTCTTGTGCGCTTACTAAGGATCCTGCGAGACATTTCAAGAAAAGTAAAGAAGTGCAGAAGTAATATTAGACGCCATACTGAGGGCCGATTAGATACCGCCATGCTGAGGGCAGTTGGCTTGGTGCCCAACTGGGTCTGGCGCCCAACTGGGTCAGGCGCCCAACTGGCACTGGCGCCCAACTGTCCGCGCCCAAACGGCCGCGCCCAATTGGTCGGCGCCCAAGTGGCCGCACCCAACCGTCCTCCACCAAAGGATGGCCGACTGCAGTCTTCTGAGATGCAGGGCCCGGCGCCTTTCGACCATCACTCCAGCGCCAGTGAGAGGCCGAAGACGATTTCTCACATAGCTCACGATAGGCCAGAGTTAGTGAGGCCGCGCAAGGTGCACTTGGTACACTGGAATCAGCGCGATCTTGTGGCATGCGTGGATGCCGATTGCGTGGTGGATGTGAATCAGTTTGCGCGTGCGGGCATAGGTGGCAGTCACGCTGAGGGCGTCCAGTCCTTGTTCGGTCCCTACCAGTCTGCTGTGGAGAAGTCCGGCATTGAGGAGGGCCTTGTCCAGGTTGGTCCCGACGGGATGTGCGCGTCCAAGCTGTGTGTCAACAGCGCAGTCGGTGGCACCGATGTCAACTGGGAGCTAGGTACTCTGGAGTTTGCCTGTTCTCGCAGCTGGGAGGATCTCGGTACAGGAGTTGTTGAGCCTTCCACAGACCTTGCCGACTTGTCGGAAGTCTGCATTGCCCAGATTGAGGCGCAGGCGCGTCAGTGGTCGGCAAAAACAGTGGACTGTAGACTGAGCTCGGAGTTGTCTCGCCAGTGTGATGGCGCCAGCATGCTGCGGATCAGCAGCAAGTTGGGCGCTAGAGAGAGCAGTGCGGAGTCCAAGGACGACCAAGTCGACTTCAAGCCCGACGATCTGTTTGTGAGTCACGCGTTAATGGTGCGCGTGGTTGATCATTCAGTGTCGTCAGAAATGTCGGGGCGAGACCAGAGGGGTCGCCACGAGTCGCTCGAGTCGGCGCTGCCCCTAGCGTCATTGGCCAGCAGCTGCGGTACGCTCTGTCTGGCGGTCGACCAGCCACTGGGCCACACCTCCGAGATCAGCTGCGAGGTCGACGCGCGCAAGGAGCGGTCTCCGACGAGGCGGTCGAGGCGCAGCCAGTCGGGCAGGCGGTCGGGACGAGCGTCAAGATGGGCATTGGCCGCCCAGTCAGCAGAGCAAATGAGCAGCAGTACGGTAGCGCCCGTAGGAGCCCTAGGCGAGTCCGCTGAGTCTCTTAAAAGTGGTGAGAGCAACATGGGCCACTATAGCGAGCCGAGCCAGAAGGGGGGACCCTCAAAGCATGCTGTACCAGCAGAGGCCTATGCAGCGGATGCTGATGTACAGTTGTGTGAGCAGAACGATTTGCTGGAGGAGTGGAAGAGCACCGAGTTCTGGGAGGAGTTTAGCGATAGTGGCATGAAGCAATCGGCGGAGGAGTCGCAACGGTCGGCGAGCGTCGAGGGCGAAAGTGATGGCGTCGAGCCAGTTCGCCTCGAGCGAAACTTGCGCACTCCTGTATGCGATCGCAACACGCGGGCCATCTGCAACAATGTGCACAGTGAGAGTGTTTACTGTCTCTAGCACGCGAACTGTCCCACCAGTGCATCTCCCCCTTACTGTCTAAGTCACAAGGGTCTGTGAATGAGGTTCCTTACGAGGCTAGCTGCTCGAGTGGTGCACGAGGTAAGAGACTCGCACTTGTCGCGTTGTATGCTAAGTCGGTGAAGTGCTATTGTATCAGCAGGCTCTTGAGCAAAGCCCTCGGTTTGCTGAGCTTCTGGAAGGAAGAGAAGTCAGTCAGCCAGTCCTTTGGAAAGGGGTGAGCGTTCGGGCCGCTGGTGCATCAGGACCTTTATTTGGTGCCAGAGTATGGCTTGGTACGTATGTGCGACTATTGTTCGGAGTCATTGTGCAGTTTTGCTTTGTGCCCTGTTGCTGTCCATAGTCTCGTAGGCGTGGAAATGCAGGCGCTGCAGAACCGTCCCGATGAGCTCCAAAAGGACCAACTGACGAGCATAAGATATCCTATCTATGGCCAAATGATGGTCGTGAACAGCAGTTCCTTCGATGATCGGCCGGAGAAGCTCGAATTGGCGTTTCCCCTGCCACCAGTGCAAATGGGTGCGAAAGGCCTGTTTGTGTTGCACGTGCTACTGGCAGAATTGTCTGAGCAATTGCTCGCGGTGGATATGTGGAGACTATGTCTACTGATAGCACGTGTTATTGTGTGTTGGTACTGTAGGAGGTAATACTTGTAGTTGTGCACGATCATTCTGTTGGTAATTGTGGTCATAAGTAGCTGTACCAGCTGAGGGTGACAGGATAGATTTGGAAGCCGACTCGGCCTGGCTGAAGCGAAAGTATGAGAAGCGGCAGGGCGATGCTCTGACAGTCCAATTCAGGACGTCATCGTCAGGCATCTGATGCATACCTGCAGCGAGTAGTATGAGTAGCTTTGCAGCCTGCGGCCTAGGCATTGTGCTGTGTATCGGTGTGTGACTCGTCAGAACGTGGCAACTTACCCAAACTTGGTATAATTTGGCCCCCGAGCTCGGTGCTTCTTCGAACGAAGTTCGAATTCAAGGGGGGGGGGGTCTGTAATGTTGCCTTAATTTTGCCTTCCGACCTTCCGACCTTGCCTTCCGACCTTCCGACTTTGCCCTTGCCCTTACGACAAATTCCCAGTGACCTAGTGACGAGTAGCCAATGGCCGAGGTGACACATTGGAACTATGCCCATATTTGGGCATGTGTCGCCCAACTGATAGGTCGCCTTAGGCTGAGATAGCCAATGGTCAAGGTGCTGACGTAGGCGATTCTTGGAATTGTGCCATATTTGGGCATTTGTATCTTTTGTGTGTGCGCGCCGCCATCTTGCCTCAGTCTACGTGTGTAGTAGTTTCGCGACTTAGAAAAGTCGGCGCGTAGGACTCGTGTGGCGCCCTAATTTGGCCTGTCGTGACCCGGCGCCCAGAAGAAAGTGTTTTTGTGGAAGATCGTGGCTGTGGGCGACGCAGCAGTGCAGCAGCAGCGACAGTGACTGCAGAGCAGGCGAGCGCGGAGTTTGGAGTGCTGAGCGCTTGCGAGGAGTGTTTGAACGCTATCCTTCAGAGTTCGGAGAGTCTGCGTGGCTGTGTGTGTGGCTGTTTGGGATACCTGGACCTTTTCTGCTGCTGGACTGCTGTCAGGCTGTGACTCGTACCACATGATTTTTCACATTATGTCAGTCCACCAAAAATGACATGGCACTGTGTACCTTGATATAGAGGGGAATGGGGTATTAATAAAGACAGCTTACCTTGCAAAAACATTTGCTATGTCAGGCTGTGACTCATACCACACACTTTTTCACATCATGTCAATGTCCACCAAAAATGACACGGCACTGTGTACCTCGATATAGAGAGGGATGGGGTATTAAAAAAGACAGCTTACCTTGCAAAAACATTTGCTATGTCAGGCTGTGACTCATACCACATGATTTTTCACATTATGTCAGTCCACCAAAAATGACACTGCACCATGTACCTCGATATAGAGAGGGAGGGTTGGGGTATTAATAAAGACAGCTTACCTTGCAAAAACATTTGCTATGTCAGGCTGTGACTCATACCACACACTTTTTCACATCATGTCAATGTCCACCAAAAATGACACGGCACTGTGTCCACCAAAAATGACACTGCACCATGTACCTCAATATAGAGAGGGGGGGATTAATAAAGACAGCTTACCTTGCAAAAACATTTGCTATATCAGGCTGTGACTCATACCACATGCTTTTCCACATTATGTCAGTCAATGTCCACCAAAAATGACATGGCACTGTGTACCTTTATTTAGAGAGGGATGGGGTATTAATAAAGACAGCTTACCTTGCAAAAACATTTGCTATGTCAGGATGTGACTCATACAGCACACTTTGTCACATCATGTCAATGTCTACCAAAAATGACACTGCACCATGTACCTCGATATAGAGAGGGATGGGGTATTAATAAAGACAGCTTACCTTGCACAGAATTTGCTATGTGAGGCGGTGACTACTACCCACCACTTTTTAACATCATGTCAAGGTCCACCAAAAATGACACTGCACCATGTACCTCGATATAGAGAGGGATGGGGTATTATTTAAGACAGCTTACCTTGCAAAACCATTTGATATGTCTGTCTGTGACTCAGACCACACGCTTTTTCACATTCTGTCAGTCAATGTCCACCAAAAATGACACTGCACCATGTACCTAGATATAGAGAGGGATGGGGTATTAATAAAGACAGCTTACCTTGCACAAACGTTTGATACGTCAGGCTGTGACTCATACCACACACTTTTTCACATCATGTCAATGTCCATCAAAAATGACACTGCACCATGTACCTCGATATAGAGGGGAATGGGGTATTAATAAAGACAGCTTACCTTGCAAAAACATTTGATTTGTCAGGCTGTGACTCATACCACACACTTTTTCACATTATGTCAGTCAATGTCCACCAAAAATGACACTGCACCATGTACCTTGATGTAGAGAGGGATGGGGTATTAAGACTCGCTTTTTGCAAAAACCAACCTGGTCCAACCAGAGCGTGGCACAATCCCCGAAATTTTTTTTGATTTTTTTGAAAAAAAAAAGGTTCCAAACCGGAATTGGATGGGGAGTCCGATGATCAGCTCGAAATATCAATTTTTAAACCGCAACTTTTTTTATTGGCAAAAAACGGATTTTTGGATCAAAATTTATGGTACTTCAGTGTTTGTCCCATAAAATGCGATTACGATTAGAAACTGAAACATGAAGGCAGATTCGGAATCCTCGTGAAATTGCGTGTCTTTTTGGTGCAGAAATGGCGCGAGTCATATTTACGCACAAATGCGAAAACACTCATTGAAAATTTGGTTAAATCAGAAATTTGACGTGTTTTGCTTGCGGTTTCTGCGAAACCAGTTTGCGCACCACGAAACCCAGTTCAGATGAAAGCCCGTTTCATTCTGCGTCGAATGAGCTATGAACGGTCAAATTTTGGGCACACGTCTAGATCGAAAATTGCACTTGAAGTTGTCGACTGAGTGACAAAAGTCGACTCACTGGGAATCAAGTGTTGGGTATAGTTCTTTTTGGGCTCACCCCAGACTAAAGTCTTGCATGGTCACATGCGGAAATGAAACGTCTGCAAATATAGAGTGGGATGGGGTATTAATTAAGACAGCTTACCTTGCAAAAACATTTGATATGTCAGGCTGTGACTCATACCACACGCTTTTTCACATTATGTCAGTCAATGTCCACCAAAAATGACACTGCACCATGTACCTCGATATAGAAAGGGATGGGGTATTAATAAAGGCAGTTTACCTTGCAAAAACGTTTGATACGTCAGGCTGTGACTCATACCACACACTTTTTCACATCATGTCAATGTCCATCAAAAATGACACTGCACCATGTACCTCGATATAGAGTGGGATGGGGTATTAATTAAGACAGCTTACCTTGCAAAAACATTTGATATGTCAGGCTGTGACTCATACCACACGCTTTTTCACATTATGTCAGTCAATGTCCACCAAAAATGACACTGCACCATGTACCTCGATATAGAGAGGGATGGGGTATTAATTAAGACAGCTTACCTTGCAAAAACATTTGATATACCAGGCTGTGACTCATACCACACGCTTTTTCACATTATGTCAGTCAATGTCCACCAAAAATGACACTGCACCATGTACCTCAATATAGAGAGGGATGGGGTATTAATAAAGACAGCTTACCTTGCAAAAACGTTTGATACGTCAGGCTGTGACTCATACCACACACTTTTTCACATCATGTCAATGTCCATCAAAAATGACACTGCACCATGTACCTCGATATAGAGGGGAATGGGGTATTAATAAAGACAGCTTACCTTGCAAAACATTTGCTATGTCAGGCTGTGACTCATACCACACTTTTTCACATCATGTCAATGTCCATCAAAAATGACACTGCACCATGTACCTCGATATAGAGTGGGATGGGGTATTAATTAAGACAGCTTACCTTGCAAAAACATTTGATATGTCAGGCTGTGACTCATACCACACGCTTTTTCACATTATGTCAGTCAATGTCCACCAAAAATGACACTGCACCATGTACCTCGATATAGAAAGGGATGGGGTATTAATAAAGGCAGTTTACCTTGCAAAAACGTTTGATACGTCAGGCTGTGACTCATACCACACACTTTTTCACATCATGTCAATGTCCATCAAAAATGACACTGCACCATGTACCTCGATATAGAGTGGGATGGGGTATTAATTAAGACAGCTTACCTTGCAAAAACATTTGATATGTCAGGCTGTGACTCATACCACACGCTTTTTCACATTATGTCAGTCAATGTCCACCAAAAATGACACTGCACCATGTACCTCGATATAGAGAGGGATGGGGTATTAATAAAGGCAGTTTACCTTGCAAAAACATTTGATACGTCAGGCTGTGACTCATACCACACACTTTTTCACATCATGTCAATGTCCCTCAAAAATGACACTGCACCATGTACCTCGATATAGAGTGGGATGGGGTATTAATTAAGACAGCTTACCTTGCAAAAACATTTGATATGTCAGGCTGTGACTCATACCACACGCTTTTTCACATTATGTCAGTCAATGTCCACCAAAAATGACACTGCACCATGTACCTCGATATAGAAAGGGATGGGGTATTAATAAAGGCAGTTTACCTTGCAAAAACGTTTGATACGTCAGGCTGTGACTCATACCACACACTTTTTCACATCATGTCAATGTCCACCAAAAATGACACGGCACTGTGTACCTCGATATAGAGAGGGATGGGGTATTAAAAAAGACAGCTTACCTTGCAAAAACATGTGCTATGTCAGGCTGTGACTCATACCACATGATTTTTCACATTATGTCAGTCCACCAAAAATGACACTGCACCATGTACCTCGATATAGAGAGGGAGGGTTGGGGTATTAATAAAGACAGCTTACCTTGCAAAAACATTTGCTATGTCAGGCTGTGACTCATACCACACACTTTTTCACATCATGTCAATGTCCACCAAAAATGACACGGCACTGTGTCCACCAAAAATGACACTGCACCATGTACCTCAATATAGAGAGGGGGATTAATAAAGACAGCTTACCTTGCAAAAACATTTGCTATATCAGGCTGTGACTCATACCACATGCTTTTCCACATTATGTCAGTCAATGTCCACCAAAAATGACATGGCACTGTGTACCTTTATTTAGAGAGGGATGGGGTATTAATAAAGACAGCTTACCTTGCAAAAACATTTGCTATGTCAGGATGTGACTCATACAGCACACTTTGTCACATCATGTCAATGTCTACCAAAAATGACACTGCACCATGTACCTCGATATAGAGAGGGATGGGGTATTAATAAAGACAGCTTACCTTGCAAAGCATTTGCTATGTCAGGCTGTGACTCATACCACACACTTTTTCACATCATGTCAATGTCCACCAAAAATGACACTGCACCATGTACCTCGATATAGAGAGGGATGGGGTATTAATTAAGACAGCTTACCTTGCAAAAACATTTGATATGTCAGGCTGTGACTCATACCACACGCTTTTTCACATTATGTCAGTCAATGTCCACCAAAAATGACACTGCACCATGTACCTCGATATAGAGAGGGATGGGGTATTAATAAAGACAGCTTACCTTGCACAAACGTTTGATACGTCAGGCTGTGACTCATACCACACACTTTTTCACATCATGTCAATGTCCATCAAAAATGACACTGCACCATGTACCTCGATATAGAGGGGAATGGGGTATTAATAAAGACAGCTTACCTTGCAAAAACATTTGATATGTCAGGCTGTGACTCATACCACACACTTTTTCACATTATGTCAGTCAATGTCCACCAAAAATGACACTGCACCATGTACCTTGATGTAGAGAGGGATGGGGTATTAAGACTCGCTTTTTGTAAAAACCAACCTGGTCCAACCAGAGCGTGGCACAATCCCCGAAATTTTTTTTGATTTTTTTGAAAAAAAAAGGTTCCAAACCGGAATTGGATGGGGAGTCCGATGATCAGCTCGAAATTTCAATTTTTAAACCGCAACTTTTTTTATTGGCAAAAAACGGTTTTTTGGCTCAAAATTTTTGGGACTTCCGTTTTTGGCCCATAACTTGCGATTTCGAGTCGAAACTGAAACTTGAAGGCAGATTCGGAATCCTCGTGAAATTGCGTGTCTTTTTGGTGCAGAAATGGCGCGAGTCATATTTACGCACAAATGCGAAAACACGCATTGAAAATTTGGTTAGATCAGAAATTTGACGTGTTTTGCTTGCGGTTTCTGCGAAACCAGTTTGCGCACCACGAAACCCAGTTCAGATGAAAGCCCGTTTCATTCTGCGTCGAATGAGCTATGAATGGTCAAATTTTGGGCACACGTCTAGATCGAAAATTGCACTTGAAGTTGTCGACTGAGTGACAAAAGTCGACTCACTGGGAATCAAGTGTTGGGTATAGTTCTTTTTGGGCTCACCCCAGACTAAAGTCTTTAAACACTTTAAACACTTTATTTTGACACCACCACACAGCACAAGGCCGTACACAATCACGAAGATCGGGTGGGTCAGTATCACATGGGCGTTCTTCTGCCGCGAGGCAAGGTGGGCCCCCACCTGGCACTGATTTTAGGTCGAAGCCACGGTACAGCCAGAAACTGGAGCATGTGGTTTAAACCCCTTGCCCAAGGGGGTAGCCGTGGTTTTCGCCCAGCAAGGAATCGAACCCCCGACCTCGCGGTCGGGAATCCAACGCCTTGCGGACTACGCCACAGCCCCACGTCTTGCATGGTCACATGCGGAAATGAAACGTCTGCAAATATAGAGTGGGATGGGGTATTAATTAAGACAGCTTACCTTGCAAAAACATTTGATATGTCAGGCTGTGACTCATACCACACACTTTTTCACATTATGTCAGTCAATGTCCACCAAAAATGACACTGCACCATGTACCTCGATATAGAAAGGGATGGGGTATTAATAAAGGCAGTTTACCTTGCAAAAACGTTTGATGCGTCAGGCTGTGACTCATACCACACACTTTTTCACATCATGTCAATGTCCATCAAAAATGACACTGCACCATGTACCTCGATATAGAGTGGGATGGGGTATTAATTAAGACAGCTTACCTTGCAAAAACATTTGATATGTCAGGCTGTGACTCATACCACACGCTTTTTCACATTATGTCAGTCAATGTCAACCAAAAATGACAAACCACCAGGTAGCTCGAGAGCGAGAGGGCTGGGGTATTAATTAAGACAGCTTACCTTGCAAAAACATTTGATATACCAGGCTGTGACTCATACCACACACTTTTTCACATCATGTCAATGTCCATCAAAAATGACACTGCACCATGTACCTCGATATAGAGGGGAATGGGGTATTAATAAAGACAGCTTACCTTGCAAAAACATTTGCTATGTCAGGCTGTGACTCATACCACACACTTTTTCACATCATGTCCATGTCCATTAAAAATGACACTGCACCATGTACCTTGAGATAGAGTGGTATGGGGTATTAAAAAAGACAGCTTACCTTGCAAAAACATTTGCTATGTCAGGCTGTGACTCATACCACACGCTTTTTCACATTATGTCAGTCAATGTCC
The DNA here is from genome assembly GCA_030248085.1 of Paralinhomoeus sp. GSCO2_6. Classification (NCBI taxonomy): domain Eukaryota; kingdom Metazoa; phylum Nematoda; class Chromadorea; order Monhysterida; family Linhomoeidae; genus Paralinhomoeus; species Paralinhomoeus sp. GSCO2_6. Next base: position 35,507 of record JASAMY010003525.1, read on the forward strand.
ACCAAAAATGACACTGCACCATGTACCTCGATATAGAAAGGGATGGGGTATTAATAAAGGCAGTTTACCTTGCAAAAACGTTTGATACGTCAGGCTGTGACTCATACCACACACTTTTTCACATCATGTCAATGTCCATCAAAAATGACACTGCACCATGTACCTCGATATAGAGTGGGATGGGGTATTAATTAAGACAGCTTACCTTGCAAAAACATTTGATATGTCAGGCTGTGACTCATACCACACGCTTTTTCACATTATGTCAGTCAATGTCCACCAAAAATGACACTGCACCATGTACCTCGATATAGAGAGGGATGGGGTATTAATAAAGGCAGTTTACCTTGCAAAAACGTTTGATACGTCAGGCTGTGACTCATACCACACACTTTTTCACATCATGTCAATGTCCATCAAAAATGACACTGCACCATGTACCTCGATATAGAGTGGGATGGGGTATTAATTAAGACAGCTTACCTTGCAAAAACATTTGATATGTCAGGCTGTGACTCATACCACACGCTTTTTCACATTATGTCAGTCAATGTCCACCAAAAATGACACTGCACCATGTACCTCGATATAGAGAGGGATGGGGTATTAATAAAGACAGCTTACCTTGCAAAAACGTTTGATACGTCAGGCTGTGACTCACACCACACGCATTTTCTCATTATGTTTGTCTATGTCCAACAAAATTGACACTGCACCATGTACCTCGATATAGAGAGGGATGGGGTATTAATTAAGACAGCTTACCTTGCAAAAACATTTGATATACGTCAGGCTGTGACTCATACCACACGCTTTTTCACATTATGTCAGTCAATGTCCACCAAAAATGACACTGCACCATGTACCTCAATATAGAGAGGGATGGGGTATTAATAAAGACAGCTTACCTTGCAAAAACGTTTGATACGTCAGGCTGTGACTCATACCACACACTTTTTCACATCATGTCAATGTCCACCAAAATCCCCTTCTGTGGGGGTGGGTTGACGCTTCCTTCAACTTTGCTATTCGGCTGTGACTCATACCACACACTTTTTCACATCATGTCAATGTCCACCAAAAATGACACGGCACTGTGTACCTCGATATAGAGAGGGATGGGGTATTAAAAAAGACAGCTTACCTTGCAAAACATTTGCTATGTCAGGATGTGACTCATAAAGCACACTTTGTCACATCATGTCAATGTCTACCAAAAATGACACTGCACCATGTACCTCGATATAGAGAGAGAGGGTTGGGGTATTAATAAAGACAGCTTACCTTGCAAAAACATTTGCTATGTCAGGCTGTGACTCATACCACATGATTGTTCACATCATGTCAAGGTCCCCCAAAAATGACATGGCACTTTGTACCTCAATATAGAGAGAGATGGGGTATTAATAAAGACAGCTTACCTTGCAAAAACATTTGCTATGTCAGGCTGTGACTCATACCACACACTTTTTCACATCATGACAATGTCCATCAAAAATGACACTGCACCATGTACCTCATATATAGAGAGGGATGAGGTATTAATTAAGACAGCTTACCTTGCAAAAACATTTGATATGTCAGGCTGTGACTCATACCACATGCTTTTTCACATTATGTCAGTCAATGTCCACCAAAAATGACACTGCACCATGTACCTCGATATTGAGAGGGATGGGGTATTAATAAAGACAGCTTACCTTGCAAAAACGTTTGATATGTCAGGCTGTGACTCATACCACATGATTTTTCACATCATGTCAATGTCCACCAAAAATGACATGGCACTGTGTACCTTGATATAGAGAGGGATGGGGTATTAATAAAGACAGCTACCTTGCAAAAACATTTGCTATGTCAGGCTGTGACTCATACCACACACTTTTTCACATCATGTCAATGTCCACCAAAAATGACACTGCACCATGTACCTCGATATAGAGAGGGATGGGGTATTAATAAAGACAGCTTACCTTGCAAAAACATTTGATACGCCAGGCTGTGACTCATACCACACGCTTTTTTACATTATGTTAGTCAATGTCCACCAAAAATGACACTGCACCATGTACCTCGATATAGAGAGGGATGGGGTATTAATAAAGACAGCTTACCTTGCAAAAACTTTTGATACGTCAGGCTGTGACTCATAACACACACTTTTTCACATCATGTCAATGTCCACCAAAAATGACACGGCACTGTGTACCTCGATATAAAGGGGGATTAATAAAGACAGCTTACCTTGCAAAAACATTTGCTATGTCAGGCTGTGACTCATACCACATGCCTTGTCACATCTGTCAATGTCCACCAAAAATGACATGGCACTGTGTACCTCAATATAGAGAGAGATGGGGTATTAATAAAGACAGCTTACCTTGCAAAAACATTTGCTATGTCAGGCTGTGACTCATACCACACACTTTTTCACATTATGTCAGTCAATGTCCACCAAAAATGACACTGCACCATGTACCTCAATATATGTAGAAAGGGATGGGGTATTAATAAAGACAGCTTACCTTGCAAAAACATTTGCTATATCAGGCTGTGACTCAAACCACACACTTTTTCACATTATGGCAGTCAAAGTCCACCAAAAATGACACTGCACCATGTACCTCAATATAGAGAGGGATTAATAAAGACAGCTTACCTTGCAAAAACATTTGCCATGTCAGGCTGTGACTCATACCACATGCTTTTCCACATTATGTCAGTCAATGTCCATCAAAAATGACACGGCACTGTGTACCTCGATATAGAGGGGAATGGGGTATTAATAAAGACAGCTTACCTTGCAAACACATTTGCTATGTCAGGATGTGACTCATACAGCACACTTTGTCACATCATGTCAATGTCTACCAAAAATGACACTGCACCATGTACCTCGATATAGAGAGGGATGGGGTATTAATAAAGACAGCTTACCTTGCAAAAACATTTGCTATGTCAGGCTGTGACTCATACCACATGATTTTTCACATCATGTCAATGTCCACCAAAAATGACATGGCACTGTGTACCTCGATTTAGAGAGGGATGGGGTATTAATTAAGACAGCTTACCTTGCAAAAACATTTGATATGTCAGGCTGTGACTCATACCACACGCTTTTTCACATTATGTCAGTCAATGTCCACCAAAAATGACACTGCACCATGTACCTCGATATAGAGAGGGATGGGGTATTAATAAAGACAGCTTACCTTGCAAAAACGTTTGATACATCAGGCTGTGACTCATACCACACACTTTTTCACATCATGTCAATGTCCATCAAAAATGACACTGCACCATGTACCTCGATATAGAGGGGAATGGGGTATTAATAAAGACAGCTTACCTTGCAAAAACATTTGCTATGTCAGGCTGTGACTCATACCACACACTTCTTCACATCATGTCAATGTCCACCAAACATGACATGGCACTGTGTACCTCGATATAGAGAGGGATGGGGTATTAAAAAAGACAGCTTACCTTGCAAAAACATTTGCTATGTCAGGCTGTGACTCATACCACATGATTTTTCACATTATGTCAGTCCACCAAAAATGACACTGCACCATGTACCTCGATATAGAGAGTACCACCATGTACCATGTACCTCCATGTACGTGTGCAAAAGTAAGGCCCCTGAGCGCGTTTTGTGCGAACAAAGCTTTCCACACCAAAATTAGCCCCTCGTCAGAACTAGCCCCCTCCTACTGCCCAAATGAAACCCTTCCCAGTGGCTATGGGGTTTATGGTGTACTCAGTGCAAGTCGACTTTTGCCGCTTAGTGGGCAATTTCAATCGGATTTTTCTATCTAGACGTATGCCCGAAATTCGACCATTCATAGCTCATTCGATGCAGAACGAAACGGGCCTTTATCTGAACAGGGTTTCATGGTGCGCAAACCGGTTTTGCAGAAACTGCAAGTGAAGCAAGCTGCTAGGGCAAGGTGGAGAAATGTGCATAATGTAACACTTGCATTACAGTACGCCAATCTAGACCACATTTTGGAGAGTAGTCTAACATGGGGAATTTGCAGACGTTTTGTACCCACATGCAACCGCACAACACTTTAGTCTGGGGTGGCCACAAGCAGAACTATAATTAACGCTAGATTCCCAGCAAGTGGACTTTTGTCACTCAGTCGACAACTTCAAGTGAAATTTTCAATCTAGACGTGTGCCCGAATTTTGACCGTTTATGGCTCATTCGACGCAGAATGAAACGGGCTTTCATCTGAACTGGGTTTCGTGGTGCTCAAACTGGTTTTGCAGAAACCGCATGCGAAACAAGCTGCTAGAGCAAGGTGGAGAAATATGCACAATGTGACACTTTCATTACAGTACGCCAATTTAGACCATATTTTGAGGTACGGTCAAACATGGGGAATTTGCAGACGTTTCGTTTCCGCATGTGACCATGCAAGACTTTAGTCTGGGGTGAGCCCAAAAAGAACTGTACCCAACACTTGATCCCCAGCGAGTCGACTTTTGTCACTCAGTCGACAACTTCAAGTGCAATTTTCGATCTAGACGTGTGCCCGAAATTTGACCGTTCATAGCTCATTCGACGCAGAATGAAACGGGCTTTCATCTGAACTGGGTTTCGTGGTGCGCAAACCGGTTTCGCAGAAACCGCAAGCAAAACACGTCAAATTTCTGATCTAACCAAATTTTCAATGCATATTTTTGCATTTGTGCGTAAATATGACTTGTGCTATTTCTGCACCAAAAAGACGTGCAATTTCACGAGGATTCCGAATCTGCCTTCAAGTTTCAGTTTCGAGCTCGAAATCGCAAGTTATGGGCCAAAAACAGAAGTCCCAAAAATTGTGAGCCAAAAAACCGTTTTTTGCCAATAAAAAAAGTTGCAGTGTAAAAATTGAAATTTCGAGCTGATCATCGGACTCCCCATCCAATTCCGGTCTAGAAACATTTTTTTCAAAAAAAATCAAAAAAAAAACTCGGGGATTGTGCCACCCTCTGGTTGGTTTTTACAAAAAGCATGTCTTAATAAAGACAGCTTACCTTGCAAAAACGTTTGATACATCAGGCTGTGACTCATACCACACACTTTTTCACATCATGTCAATGTCCATCAAAAATGACACTGCACCATGTACCTCGATATAGAGAGGGATGGGGTATTAATTAAGACAGCTTACCTTGCAAAAACATTTGATATGTCAGGCTGTGACTCATACCACATGCTTTTTCACATTATGTCAGTCAATGTCCACCAAAAATGACACTGCGCCATGTACCTCGATATAGAGAGGGATGGGGTATTAATAAAGACAGCTTACCTTGCAAAAACGTTTGATACGTCAGGCTGTAACTCATACCACACACTTTTTCACATCATGTCAATGTCCATCAAAAATGACACTGCACCATGTACCTCGATATAGAGGGGAATGGGGTATTAATAAAGACAGCTTACCTTGCAAAACATTTGCTATGTCAGGCTGTGACTCATACCACACTTTTTCACATCATGTCAATGTCCATCAAAAATGACACTGCACTATGTACCTCGATATAGAGTGGGATGGGGTATTAATTAAGACAGCTTACCTTGCAAAAACGTTTGATACATCAGGCTGTGACTCATACCACACACTTTTTCACATCATGTCAATGTCCATCAAAAATGACACTGCACCATGTACCTCGATATAGAGGGGAATGGGGTATTAATAAAGACAGCTTACCTTGCAAAAACATTTGCTATGTCAGGCTGTGACTCATACCACACACTTTTTCACATCATGTCAATGTCCACCAAAAATGACACGGCACTGTGTACCTCGATATAGAGAGGGATGGGGTATTAAAAAAGACAGCTTACCTTGCAAAAACATTTGCTATGTCAGGCTGTGACTCATACCACATGATTTTTCACATTATGTCAGTCCACCAAAAATGACACTGCACCATGTACCTCGATATAGAGAGGGATGGGGTATTAATAAAGACAGCTTACCTTGCAAAAACGTTTGATACGTCAGGCTGTGACTCATACCACACACTTTTTCACATCATGTCAATGTCCACCAAAAATGACACTGCACCATGTACCTCGATATAGAGAGAGAGGGTTGGGGTATTAATTAAGACAGCTTACCTTGCAAAAATGTTTGATACGTCAGGCTGTGACTCATACCACATGCCTTGTCACATCTGTCAATGTCCACCAAAAATGACATGGCACTGTGTACCTCAATATAGAGAGAGATGGGGTATTAATAAAGACAGCTTACCTTGCAAAAACATTTGCTATGTCAGGCTGTGACTCATACCACACACTTTTTCACATTATGTCAGTCAATGTCCACCAAAAATGACACTGCACCATGTACCTCAATATATGTAGAAAGGGATGGGGTATTAATAAAGACAGCTTACCTTGCAAAAACATTTGCTATATCAGGCTGTGACTCAAACCACACACTTTTTCACATTATGTCAGTCAAAGTCCACCAAAAATGACACTGCACCATGTACCTCAATATAGAGAGGGATTAATAAAGACAGCTTACCTTGCAAAAACATTTGCTATATCAGGCTGTGACTCATACCACATGCTTTTCCACATTATGTCAGTCAATGTCCACCAAAAATGACACGGCACTGTGTACCTTGATTTAGAGAGGGATGGGGTATTAATAAAGACAGCTTACCTTGCAAAAACATTTGCTATGTCAGGATGTGACTCATACAGCACACTTTGTCACATCATGTCAATGTCTACCAAAAATGACACTGCACCATGTACCTCGATATAGAGAGGGATGGGGTATTAATAAAGACAGCTTACCTTGCAAAAACATTTGCTATGTCAGGCTGTGACTCATACCACATGATTTTTCACATCATGTCAATGTCCACCAAAAATGACATGGCACTGTGTACCTCGATTTAGAGAGGGATGGGGTATTAATTAAGACAACTTACCTTGCAAAAACATTTGATATGTCAGGCTGTGACTCATACCACACGCTTTTTCACATTATGTCAGTCAATGTCCACCAAAAATGACACTGCACCATGTACCTCGATATAGAGAGGGATGGGGTATTAATAAAGACGGCTTACCTTGCAAAAACGTTTGATACATCAGGCTGTGACTCATACCACACACTTTTTCACATCATGTCAATGTCCATCAAAAATGACACTGCACCATGTACCTCGATGTAGAGGGGAATGGGGTATTAATAAAGACAGCTTACCTTGCAAAAACATTTGCTATGTCAGGCTGTGACTCATACCACACACTTTTTCACATCATGTCAATGTCCACCAAAAATGACACGGCACTGTGTACCTCGATATAGAGAGGGATGGGGTATTAAAAAAGACAGCTTACCTTGCAAAAACATTTGCTATGTCAGGCTGTGACTCATACCACATGATTTTTCACATTATGTCAGTCCACCAAAAATGACACTGCACCATGTACCTCGATATAGAGAGTACCACCATGTACCATGTACCTCCATGTACGTGTGCAAAAGTAAGGCCCCTGAGCGCGTTTTGTGCGAACAAAGCTTTCCACACCAAAATTAGCCCCTCGTCAGAACTAGCCCCCTCCTACTGCCCAAATGAAACCCTTCCCAGTGGCTATGGGGTTTATGGTGTACTCAGTGCAAGTCGACTTTTGTCGCTCAGTTGGCAATTTCAATCGGATTTTTCTATCTAGACGTATGCCCGAAATTCGACCATTCATAGCTCATTCGATGCAGAACGAAACGGGCCTTTATCTGAACAGGGTTTCATGGTGCGCAAACCGGTTTTGCAGAAACTGCAAGTGAAGCAAGCTGCTAGGGCAAGGTGGAGAAATGTGCATAATGTAACACTTGCATTACAGTACGCCAATCTAGACCACATTTTGGAGAGTAGTCTAACATGGGGAATTTGCAGACGTTTTGTACCCACATGCAACCGCACAACACTTTAGTCTGGGGTGGCCACAAGAAGAACTATAATTAACGCTAGATTCCCAGCAAGTGGACTTTTGTCACTCAGTCGAAATCTTCAAGTGAAATTTTCGATCTAGACGTGTGCCCGAATGTTGACCGTTTATGGCTCATTCGACGCAGAATGAAATGGGCTTTCATCTGAACTGGGTTTCGTGGTGCGCAAACTGGTTTTGCAGAAACCGCATGCAAAACAAGCTGCTAGAGCAAGGTGGAGAAATATGCACAATGTGACACTTTCATTACAGTACGCCAATTTAGACCATATTTTGAGGTACGGTCAAACGTGGGGAATTTGCAGACGTTTCATTTCCGCATGTGACCATGCAAGACTTTAGTCTGGGGTGAGCCCAAAAAGAACTATACCCAACACTTGATTCCCAGCGAGTCGACTTTTGTCACTCAGTCGACAACTTCAAGTGCAATTTTTGATCTAGACGTGTGCCCGAAATTTGACCGTTCATAGCTCATTTGACGCAGAATGAAACGGGCTTTTATCTGAACAATTCCGGTGTAGAAACATTCTTTTCAAAAAAATCAAAAAAAAACTCGGGGATTGTGCCACCCTCTGGTTGGTTTTTACAAAAAGCATGTCTTAATAAAGACAGCTTACCTTGCAAAAACGTTTGATACGTCAGGCTGTGACTCATACCACACACTTTTTCACATCATGTCAATGTCCATCAAAAATGACACTGCACCATGTACCTCGATATAGAGAGGGATGGGGTATTAATTAAGACAGCTTACCTTGCAAAAACATTTGATATGTCAGGCTGTGACTCATACCACACGCTTTTTCACATTATGTCAGTCAATGTCCACCAAAAATGACACTGCGCCATGTACCTCGATATAGAGAGGGATGGGGTATTAATAAAGACAGCTTACCTTGCAAAAACGTTTGATACGTCAGGCTGTGACTCATACCACACACTTTTTCACATCATGTCAATGTCCATCAAAAATGACACTGCACCATGTACCTCGATATAGAGGGGAATGGGGTATTAATAAAGACAGCTTACCTTGCAAAACATTTGCTATGTCAGGCTGTGACTCATACCACACTTTTTCACATCATGTCAATGTCCATCAAAAATGACACTGCACTATGTACCTCGATATAGAGTGTGATGGGGTATTAATTAAGACAGCTTACCTTGCAAAAACATTTGATACGTCAGGCTGTGACTCATACCACACGCTTTTTCGCATTATGTTAGTGAATGTCCACCAAAAATGACACTGCACCATGTACCTCGATATAGAAAGGGATGGGGTATTAATAAAGACAGCTTACCTTGCAAAAACGTTTGATACGTCAGGCTGTGACGCATACCACACGCTTTTTCACATTATGTTAGTCAATGTCCACCAAAAATGACACTGCACCATGTACCTCGATATAGAGGGGGATGGGGTATTAATAAAGACAGCTTACCTTGCAAAAATGTTTGATATGTCAGGCTGTGACTCATACCACACACTTTTTCACATCATGTCAATGTCCACCAAAAATGACACGGCACTGTGTACCTCGATATAGAGAGAGAGGGTTGGGGTATTAATAAAGACAGCTTACCTTGCAAAAACATTTGCTATGTCAGGCTGTGACTCATACCACATGCCTTGTCACATCTGTCAATGTCCACCAAAAATGACATGGCACTGTGTACCTCTATAGAGAGAGAGATGGGGCATTAATAAAGACAGCTTACCTTGCAAAAACATTTGCTATGTCAGGCTGTGACTCATACCACATGATTTTTCACATTATGTCAGTCCACCAAAAATGACACTGCACCATGTACCTCGATATAGAGAGAGAGGGTTGGGGTATTAATAAAGACAGCTTACCTTGCAAAAACATTTGCTATGTCAGGCTGTGACTCATACCACATGCCTTGTCACATCTGTCAATGTCCACCAAAAATGACATGGCACTGTGTACCTCAATATAGAGAGAGATGGGGCATTAATAAAGACAGCTTACCTTGCAAAAACATTTGCTATGTCAGGCTGTCACTCATACCACATGCTTTTTCACATTATGTCAGTCAATGTCCACCAAAAATGACACTGCACCATGTACCGCAATATTGAGAAGGATGGGGTATTAATAAAGACAGCTTACCTTGCAAAAACGTTTGATACGTCAGGCTGTGACTCATACCACACACTTTTTTACATCATGTCAATGTCCATCAAAAATGACACTGCACCATGTAC
>JASAMY010002390.1:0-48576 GCA_030248085.1 Paralinhomoeus sp. GSCO2_6
CACGTACGCTAAATTTGGTAAATGGTAACTGCCAAAAGGGGTCAGTCTGCAGGTTGTGTTACGACTTCAATGTGCACCTACCGTAGTTCTCATTTCGGCTACTGTAACTCTCACTTCATCCGGTATCCACAACGGAGATCGGTTGACGTTCGGTTCGGGCGGTTGGTGGCGATGTCGGGTCGCGCGATGGCGCCTGGAGTGGGCCAGCAGCAGCAGCAGCAGCAGACGTCGGCGACTGCGGCGGCGGCGATGTACGCCGCGCAGACTCGGCAGGGGCCGCCCAACGTCGTGTACGGCGTCGCGGGTCCCCACCCGGGTGTCGCCATGGCCTATCATCAACAGCAGTCGCAGCAGGCGGTGCCGCAACAGCACGCTCAGCAAGGCATCATCAAGCCGGTGCGTCCCCGCATGGGCGGCAGGCTTAGTTCGACATTTGTCAGTGGTCCGGGTTCGGCCATAGGTGTAGATTGGTCCAAAAGACGGGGAGGGGGGGGGGGGGGGTGCTCTGGAGGTTTCGATGGACTAGACTTAGAGCCGTTCCGGATAAAATGACCGGGATCGAAGTGGAGGATTTTTCACAATAATAACGTGTAAAGTGGGTACTTTTTGTCTAAAATGGGTCAAAACAAGGTCTAAATTGCACGTTTCAGGCGTTTTTGGGTCACACTACACTGAAAAAGAAACAAAAACACGCATATTTACCCATTTTTTTAATATTGAGAGTGGGTTTCCCGCAAGTTATCCAGGATGGCGATGGCCAGGGGGCCTCTCTCGCAAAAAAAAGCGAGACAGCTATAGTCAGTAGAGGGTAACCCCCCCCCCCCCTGAGCCCACCTATCGGCACGCTTTTTTTAGCCACAAATCGGGACGCAGCAACACTACATGGCGCAACAACGAGCCATGGCGCCGCGACAGTATCGCATCCAGGAGCCGTCTTTCGAAATGCTCCAAAAAGGTTGTATAGTCGTGCAATTCCTTTTAATCACTACTGGAGCACGTTTCTTCGACCGTTTTCAGTGCTGCAAAATCTGAATGCGGCACATCAGACGCAAATCCGCAGCTTGCCGCAACAGCAGCAGCTCGCCGAGCTGACGAACATCTACATGACCGAGATGCACAAGCGCCTACTCCAGAAGCACCACCACGTTGGTGCATTCTCGGTTCAGTCGCTCCATGGCGGGCCGTTGCCTTCCAGGAGCAACAACAGCAGCAGCAGCAGCAGCAGGCTGCCTTGGCGGCTTCCGGGCAGGCTGCTGCGGGCATGGCGGCCGCGCGCTACGTCACCGTCAACAGTGCGGGCCAAGCCGCCAGGCAGCCGCCGCCCGCCGCGCCGGCCGCTGCCCAGCAGCAGCCTCTCGCCGTCCCCAACTCTGCCCAGGCGCAACAACAGCCGCCGCCCGGGTGAGACTCGAGTAGGGGTGCGGGTGTGAAGCCTGGCCACTTGTTCAGCTACTACCAGCAGTCGGCGCAGCAGCCTCTGGCGCGCCAAGCCGCGCCGGCCGCGCAGCAGCCGGCATTCGGCGCCCAGCTGCAGCCAGCAGGTGCGCAGTGGTGCGCTGCTTGCGTCTTCGTCTTTCGACGTCGTCCTGTGTCCCCTTAGGGGATCAGTCGCAGCAGCAGCCGACGGCGAGTCCCTCGGCGCCTCCGTCCGTCAGCAGCGGCGTGGGCGGGGGAGGCGGGGGCGCGGGGGCGGTGGGCTCGCAGGAGGAGGCGGCGAAGCAGCAGAAGCTCAAGGAGCTCCAGGAGAAGTACCTGGAGCAGCTCTGGGCCCGCATCCACGAACTGCCGCCCAACGACGAGCTGCGCAAGCGCCTCGAGAAGTTCCCCATGATTCTCGAGGGCAGAAAGTTCGCTAGCTCATCTCACGGCGCCGTCTGCAGTATAGTACGCGTGGTAGCGCGTTGCAGCGACGTGCGACTGGACTTTCTTGAGAAATGCGAGGGCTACCTGAAGAAGACGTTCTCGTCCTCGAAGGAGGCGTTCCTCACGTCCACGAACCAGCTGCTCGCCTACTGCCAGCAGAGGGGCAAAGCGGTGCCGGTGCCGCTGAGCGATCCCTGGGCCGCAGTCGCCCATTTGGAAATCGGGTTCTCGTTTTCTTGCCAGCCAAACCAAATGCATAGTGATCTCACGCTGACCCTTCCCAATTCAGCGCTGCCAACGAGTACGCTGTGACCGAGGAGAGCGGTGCTGAGGAGCCATTGGGCTCGCGACGTCGAGGCGGAGGCGACGCGGCGCCGTTCGGCCGTCAAGGCAAGCGGAGCCGACTCGCGTCGACCGGGGGCACCGCGGCGCTCGGCTGCCAGCAGCGCGTGCGCTGCGTCGACGGCTCCGAGTTGACGCTGCCCGCGGCGCTGTGGGCCGAGATGGCGGCGCTGGCCGGCAAGCTCGTCGTCGAGCTCGACCCCGCGCAGCAGCCCGTCTCGGCCGACGTCAAGGAACTGACGCTCAGATGCACTCCCCGTGCGTAGCGGCCTCTTCGTCGCCCACCCCCCCCCCCCCGTTGATGATCGCGGCTCGGCGCGCCACGCGCAGGCTGGATAGCCTCCGTGCGGCCGCTTCTCGTCTCCGTGCCCACGACCTACGACTCGACGCGCACCGCCCAGTGGATCCCCTCCGACGCGCCCTCTCCGCCTAGCGCCTCACTGGGTTCGTTCCCTAAATCTGTGCCCAACGGACGTCTGCGTAAGCATTGCGTGCGTGTGCGCCGTGCGGGACTGGCGTGGAGTTGAGAAGAGCGTGCTCGGTTCAGAGGACGAGCAGTTCCACGCTTTACTCGCGACGAAGATGAGACGTCAACTGCGTCGTCTGGGACGATCTTCAACGACGCTTTCTACGCTGCTCGCAGCCTGGGTAGTGAATGTGCTGTGGCAGCATGCAACAGCATTCGCATTTCCGCATTTGTTTCTTTCCAGGAAAGCTGCATTCATCAGACGGCCGCGTCGCCCTCTGGTGATCGGTGAAGCTACGCGCGCGCTCTCTGTTGCGTGTACATGGATCTATCGACACGCCTAGTCGCGTGTTCATTGCTGCGCGCGAGTGTGTGTGCTGGTGCACGAGCTCTAATCCCGAGCAGGGAAAGTCGGTCGACTTCTACGTCCAGTGGGAGCGGTCGGCGCCGCTGTCGACGACGTAGGGCTCGAGTCCGTGCGGCGACCGGCTGCGCTGCGGCTGCTGCGCTGCCGCTGGAGCCGCCGAGGCGGGCGGAGGAAGGGACTGTGGCGCCGCGGGAAGAGAGGAGGGCGGCGGACTGCAGTAGGCGCCGCAGTTGGGGCAGACCCAGTTGAGCGTCGCGCAGTTGGCCGGCCGTCGGCAGCGCGAGCAGCGGTGCAGCGCCAGCCCTCCGCCGGGAGAGGCGCTCGCGATCTGCGCCAGTCTGTCCAGAATCGCCGCTTTCGCCCGCGCGCTCAGGCAGTCGTACGTCGGCGCCTGCGTCATGTCTAGCAGCCGCTGGGGCCTGGGGCCGCGCTCGCTCGCTCCAGTTCGAGTTACTCGGAAACGGCAATGTTCCGCTGTTCGTAACGTAACGCTATTGGAACAGAAGTGGAGCGAGCGCCGCCCTGTCGACGGAGGCGAGCGCGTCGGCGAGCCGTTCGTGGAGGAAGCAGCGGTCGAGGAGGCTAAGACGCGAGAAGCAGGACAGTCGCGTAGACGGCCGCAGCAGAAAGTCGACGCAACGCCGCTGCAGCTGCGCGCCCTCCAGCTTGCAGGCCGACAGCAGCATCGGTCCCACGTTCTGCTCTGCAGTGGAGCAGACGGCACTACCGTGTGAAGTTTGAGGGGCACGCACCGGTGACTCGAAGTTGGGGCGGGTGAATGGCGAGCAGGAAGGTGGACAGCTCTTCGGTGGATGCGCCCGTGACGAAGTCGGTGGTGTTGGCGTTGTGGAGCTGCTCGGCGATCGCGTTCGACCAGGCGGCCACGTAGAAGGGGTTGACGTAGAAGGGCCGGCTGCGGTTCTTGGGCCGCACGGAGGCGAACTGCAACTCCGTAGGCCTGTAGAAGCGGTCGCAGCTCGTCGGCGGCTCCGCGATCGGCTAGAACGCGCAATTGTTTACGGTGCTATTGAGAGAGAGAGAGAGAGAGAGAGAGTGCGCAGGGCATGCCTCGGGCACTGCCGCTCCCTGGAGCCGCTCGAGAAACTCGACCTTCACCCTGTCCGAGAGGCCGTAGTACTTGGGTCCGCTCAGGTCGTACCGACTCTGAGGTTTCAGTGCTCGAAGACATTCCACCTGCAGACGGTGCAACGTGTACCTGGAAAGGGCCGCAGTTGGTGCCCTGTTTGCATAGTGCAAGTTCAACGCTAACTTTGATTATTACCGGTCGGCCAGCCAGAGCTTTTCCAGCAGGTCCATGGCCACATCCATGAGGTAGCACTCGCAGCGGTGCAACAGTCCTTCCATCTCGTACTCGAAGGCGAGCGGCAAGAGCGCCTCCAAGTTGCTTCCTAGAGGGTTCCCAGAAGGAGATTGCTGTTGTCGGCACAGACATCTGTGGTTGCATGAACGAGCTTTGTACGCTGGCGCGCAGTGCAGCTCACCGTCGACTTCCTTGTGCATGGGCGAGATGCAGTGTAGGAGCTCGAGGAGGCTGTCGTAGGCGACGTTGGGCAGCAGGAGCTCGCGCTGCTCGGGGCACTCCAGAATCGAGCGGCGCAGCACCGGCGACCAGACGCTCATGTAGTGGTCGCAGACGAACAGGCGACGGCCTACAGCCGGCGGTGCAGGAGAACCTCGTTTACGGGTGTCAGCAGCGACAACGCGCTCGCACCCACCCTCCGCGACAAGGGGACGATTGCGCTTCTCGTCCGGTCTCGAGAAGTCGATGAATCGAGGTCCGTCCGCGTCGACGTCACTTCCGTCTTCGCGCCTTTCTGTCTGGTGCAAGTGGCGTCGACTAGCCTGCACGCACCGCTGCGTCAACGTCTGTACATTGTACTGCCCAAAACTGTTGTGCAGTTTACTAGAGGCCGATCATGATCCAAGGAATCCGGTTTGACTCTTCTCACAGCGCTGCCGACCAGGTCCGGAACGGAAGTTCCTCGGAAGGAGGCGGGCGCCATTGCGCTGTCTCTCTCCGAAAAGCTCTGCGATTGAGACGGCGCTTTTCGTCGTGGTCGCGGCGTGGCAAAGCCCTCGACGAAGGCGGCCCTTGTCCTGTCCGCCGGCACTACCTGTCTTGTTTGGCGCTGGCTGACATTCCTATCCATGCTCTAGCAGCCCGGACCGAGTGAAAAACCAAGCAACGGCCTCTGCGTTCTCAGTCAAACAGGACAGGAGAGCTTGGTGGGGTTTCGGAGTCGATTTTTTGCTGTCTTCTCCATCCGACAGCCGACTGCGCTCGTCGTCCCCCCTGGCGACTTCCAATCCAATCCAATTTCAACTTCTTCGGCTCCTGTCACAAGCCAGCGGTCGTCGTCGATTCGCTATTGGTAAACGCGAATGGGAAATTGTCATGGCCGGCCAGCGGCGGACCGGTGGCGCTGAGGCGCCGGGGACGAGAGGGACGGAGCTGCGGAGGAGCGGCGTCGAAGACGGATCGAGAGTAATCAGCGAAACTCCCCTTGACGGCGTCGCTCGAGGGTCGGCCGGGTTTGCGCCGCGTCGCCGCCACAGTCGGACGGGCCCTCCATTCCTAAAAGGTCCAAGTTGGTCGCGTAAGCGGTTCGCTATTGATCGCCGGCGCCGCAGCCGTACCGCTCTTCGAGTCGACTGCTCACACGGAAGGCTCGCCTGCCCGCTCAATACACGTCCACTTAGTCAGCCAACGTACACGCGCATTGAGGCCGCCTTTTACGCCCGTCGTCCGCAATGAATCTATGTACATGTACACGTACGAACATGTGCATGACTACATGTGCCCCAGGCTGAGTGTCCCCGAGGCATTCGGTACCCAAAAAAAAAAACAGATGTACAATTGGGTTTCTGCTATGCAGGAATAGAACAACGCGTGCGTAATTCAGCATAGTACGCACACGCACGCGCAGACGTCCTCGTCCTACAGGGTGTATCAAAACTATATGCACCCCCCCCCCCCCCTAGGGAAATACTGGTTGAACGGATTTAGCTGAAATTTAACATAGTTGTGGGCCCAACAAAAATACATGACCAAATTAAATTTCATGGAAAACGAACAACCGAGCGTCGAGATATGAGCAATCATCCAAGGTACAGTGAAAAATCTTGTCAGTAAAGCTTTTGACTTGCTGTAACCACTTCACCCGTTTCTTGGCGAATCAGCAGTGGTCGGCCGACATCGGATCGGTCAGTAATGTCCACGTCATGCAGCTCTCTGTCCCAGTGATCGTGACCCATCGTTCCGATCGCTTCAGCTTCTGAGCCGCCCCATTTTCATGTGATGAACTGCGCACCTGCGTCGCGCGCCGGTCGGAAGGTCACTGCAGCCGCTTCATCGACGAGACGCACTTGGGCAGTGTCGTTGACCATTCGTGAGCGCGACATGGCCCTCGACACTCGTTTAAAACAGTTGTTTACCATTCAACGAGAAATTGTTGCCATGAAACACGCAGTAACGTTTTTATGGCAAAACTTTACTGCTCATATCTCGACGCTTGGTTGTTCCTTTTTCATAAAATTTAATTTGGTCATGTATTTTTGTTGGGCCCACAACTATGTTAAATTTCAGCTAAATCAGTCTAACCAGTATTTCCCTAGGGGGGAGGGTGCATATAGTTTTGATACACCCTGTACGCGTACGGACGCGTGCGTAATGCACGTACGCGTGTGCCAGTTAGCCGTCTGTCACTGAAGCAATCGTATGCTATTCTTAGCTGTTGACGCTACACGTTGCGAAAAAAACTGCTACGTACCCGTACATGCACTTCGTTTTTCCCTATGTTTTTTCCATTGTGCACGTGCCACAAGGGGAGGCACCAGCTTTACCTTTCGAATTTCGAGCTCCGCTACGGTAATTACTACATACACAATTATAGGAAGCAACCTGCTGCAAGAGCTTGAAAAATTGCTTGCAAAAGCTTGAAATGTGCCAAAAAGCGAACGTTTTTCCTGCAGATCACAGCTTCGCAATCTTTACAAAATGATTTAATTTTCAGTTACCACAAAAAAAAATAACTGCGACGCGATTCTTATCGCGAAACAAATGCCTTTTGAACTTCTCCCTCCAAAATGAAATCCTGACTGCGTAGCAGCACGACGCTAAGAGAAAAAACGCCGTCTGCGGCGCAGGAGATGGATGTCAAAACGAGAACCTCGTTCTCTTCACTGGAATTAAATTCGCATGTCGCGCCGCGCAGCGCCCGACGAGGACGGGCCGGCTGACGACGCGCACAATGCCGCCTCGTTCCTCTTCCGTTCACACGGCCGCGGTAACCGCATGCCGGCGCGCACAGCGCGAGCCTTTCGTTCGCCTGTCGGACGCGTTGTCGCCGACACCGTTTCGCGGCAGCGGCTCTACATCCGCCCGATTTGCAGCGATTTGCGGCACTAGCGCCGCATGTACACGTCACTGCCACCGATCGGTCGAGCCGTTGTTGGACAACCGCGGCGCGGCTGCGGAGTTCGTTTGTGCATTGGCGATTCGCAGTCGTTTTCTCACGTCTGCTCTCCCGTAGTCGTCGACCGCAGCGGCTGTGGCGCATCTGGCCACTACTCACTCTATTTAGAGTCTTTCGCATTTCCTCGGACGCGCCGCTCGTACATAAAATCCTTCCTGTAACGCAGTTGACTCTGGTCGCGCTGTCGACGCCAGCGCTTTCGACTCCATTTATGCGCGTTGTCGTCCGATTCAACTGCAAAGCCGTTTCATCGCCTAGGCGGTGTCGAAGTATTCGCCACTTTATGGAGATGTCAAAGGACAGCTGCTCGTCGTCTAGCGCCGACAGCACCGTGCAGTCAGCAGTCTGGTCCGCTACGTGTACCGACGCTGCCGACGAATTCAACAGCAGCAAGCACAAGGCTGACGCGCCACCGTCCGACGCGACGCCTGCTAAACCCCATCTCGAAATCCGCGACCTCAGCGGGCTTGACGCCGCGGGAAGAGAGCTCGTCATCTCGAGGTAGCCAACCGTTCTGTGTGTACGCCGATACCCTCGTAGGCCGATCCTGACCTTATCGGATTCCTCGCTATTCTCAGAAAAATGCTAGAGACTCAGTTGGAAGTCAAGCAGCAGCTGATTCAAAACTTGGAAGACATCATTGATGAACAAGAGGCGCGCGTACTACATCTGGAACACTACGCCTCAGGTATCAATAATTGCGATAGACCACACCGAATCGGCCCAGATGAGTACCGTATTTACTCCATTAAACTGTATCCATCCTCTTGTTGTCTTTCAGAATACCGATACGTTTTCTGTTGATGACGATACTTTCCGTATGTATTTCCTCGTCAAACTACGCTATTAGTTTGATGAGAGCGGGCGCGTTCGCAGGCGTCCGGCGGAGCGTGTCAGCGCGTCTCACGGAGCCGCTGCGCGGCGCGACCGCCCTGTCGCGTCAGTGCCAGCGCCTCGAGGTCGAGAAGGGTCGACTGGAGGAGGCGCTGCTGGCCTGCCAGACGGACCGTCGTCTGGTCGAGCTGGAGCTGCGTTCGAGTCGCGAGAAGGCGACGCAACTGGACCAGCTCTACGTCGAGGGCGCCAAGGAGCTGAAGCGCAGTCTCGAGCCCCTCCTCGACAAGAACAACCGCCTCAGAGAGAAGATCGCGCCACTGCTCAAACAGACCGCCGACCTCGACGTGCGTAGCCTGATCAACTCATCCCGAATGCCCAGAACTTACATACGTACACCTGCATGACGCAGATCGAGCGACGGCAAAACGAGGAACTGAGTCTCGAGAATGTCGAGCTGCGCGAGCGTCTCGGCCGGCTCGAAACCCAACTAGCACAAGTATGCACACAGCACGCCACGAAGCATGACATGGACTGGCGCCAACAATGATGATCCTCAGGCTCACAGCCAGCTGGCCAAGCTGGCTGCAGCGCGTCAAGCCAAAGCGTGCCAGGCTGCAAACTTGACTGCGTCGGCAGTCAAGTTCCGCCTTTGTCAACTAAAAACCGAATTGGTTTGGTAGACGCATCTGCTGTTTGAGCTCAATGAAATTCGATGTCAGCTCTACATGTTGCTAATGCCGCTCGCTTAGGGCTCTCTTCAACAATTCGTTCTCTCTGAAGCGAAAGCGCTCTCCGACACACAATCAACGGTGGTTGCTTCAACAGCAATAAAAGAGATTATCGAAGATCTTCGAAGCCGCTACAGGGAGGAATGTCGTCTCCGAAAGTTCTACTGCAATAAACTCGCCGAATTGAGAGGTGAGCCGAACTGAGGAGCACGGAAACTGGGAATGCTCTGTTCGTCTCAGGCAACATTCGCGTTGTCTGTCGGCAGCGGCCCAGTCTGACCGAAGACGAGAAAGTCGGCGCTATCGACGTTCGGTACGACGCCGTCGACGACGGTCTCCTAGAGGTCGTGAACGCGACGGGCCGTCGGCAGCGGTTCCGCTGCGACCGCGTCTTGCCGCCTTCCAGCAGCCAGGAGCAGGTGCCCTGTGTGGGTGTGTAGATAGAAGATAGGGCAGTGGACGCGCAGGTGTTCGAGGAGCTGCGCCAGTCGATCGGCAGCTGTCTCGACGGCTACTCGGTCTGCGTGTTCGCCTACGGCCAGACGGGCTCGGGCAAGACGCACACGATGGAGGGGCCCGTCCACGATCCGGGCGTCAACTTCCGCGCGCTCGAGCACCTCTTCCGACTGGCCGACGAGCGCCGAGCCGACTGGGAGTACAAGATCAGCGTTACCTTCATCGAAATCTACAACGGCAAGATTCGGTGCGTCCCCTCACGGGCCGTCTGGAGCATGACGGACGCTGGCGACGCTGCAGCGACCTGCTGTCCGACGACTGCGAGCAGAAACTGCAGATTCGGATGCGTGACGACTGTGGCCTCTGCATTCCTGGACTCAGAGAAGTCGTCCTCAACGCTGCCGACGACATCGCCGAGGTCGGTACAATTTATAACTCCTTTTGCGAGGTGCGGTGGGTGTTTACGAATGGAGAAAGGTCGACCGACAACAACTATGAACGTATCCGCTGCCTTCACTCCCGCGCATACACTCACTCTATTAGACATGCACATGCACAATGTAAATATATTTTTATGAATGCGGATCGTATACGTGATGATAAATGCCGTCTACAAAATGCCGTCTACAAAAAGTCGTACTATTATAACAAGGTTTCGTGTATGTAAACACGCAAACTTGCCCACTGTTTGTGTCCGCCAAGTTTTAGTAGCTGCCTACAGGCAGTAATCATGCGGGCAAATCAGCAGAGATAACATTGCACGGAAAGCTAAAAGTAAAAATTGTAAAAGAAAAGTTTGAAATCAATTTTTTATTTAAAAATGGGCAGAGCTACACTGTACCGTACTGAAGCCCCTTCCAGATAGCACTACGTATGTCGTATATACGACTTGGCAGCGAGCAAAGACAACCGAAAGGGATGGCCATTTTGACATGCATTCATAGAACATACGACGCGCAGGTGTTGAAGCTGGGTCAGGGAAGGCGGACCCTCGGCCAGACGAAGCGAAACTCGGCGTCGAGCAGGTCTCACGCTCTGTTGAGGGTGCACGTGCAGGGCCACAACCGAAGCGCCGCCGATCTCGACACCACCGGCAAGCGACGTGGCGCTTTTGGTGGTTTCAAAGTGTGGTTTCAGAGTGTCGTTGGTGATTAGCGCGTCTGAATCTCGTGGACCTGGCCGGCAGCGAGCGGGTGCGCAGCAGCGGAGCGGCGGGTCAGCAGCTCCTTGAAGCGCAGCACATCAACCGCTCGCTCGCCGAGTTGGGCAACGTCGTCGCGGCGCTGAGACAGAACCCAGAGGGACACGTACCCTTCCGCAACTCGACACTGACCCGTTTGCTTGAAGATTCCTTGGGTACGATTCTCGGCGGCAGTCTTCCTCAGCTGGCTACACACTGTTCTAGCGACGTGTCGGCAAATTCTAGCCGGCGACAGCAAGACCACCGTCGTTGTGCAGATCTCCCCGGGAAAGGCGAGTCTACACGAGACGCTGAGCAGTTTACGATTCGCCGAAAAGATCTCACAAGTCGGCGACGTCTCGGCGACAAAGAAGGCTGCGAAAGACACGACTCTCCGAAGAAAAATGAGTGCCGAGCGATCCCCTCTTAGAACGTCAAGTTCGACGTCCCAGTTTCGCCGTGTCGAAACGCCTTAATCGAGAATCAATTTGAGCGCAGATGTCGTTTTGCAGTGGCTCCGCTTGTTGCCGCGGCGGCGTTGTCGTTTGCTTGTTGTCGGTGTGCGTGCGTGCGTGCGGGCCGATCCCTCGTGACGACCGGCCGACCGACCATGCCGGGCGCGCGATTGCGGGCCGACTCAGAATTCTCACGCGCGCTGCCCACTGTCGGAGTTGTCGGCGGCGGCGAAAAACCAGCCGGCCGAGCCGACGTCCGATAAAGCGGCCGCTGCCGAAAAAACGTCTCTCCGCCGCCTAATATTCATTCAGCGCCGCCAAGCGTCCCATTCGAAAGGCGTCCAACTAAATCCGTACGCGTCAAAAACTTTCGCCGGTATTTGCCCGTCTTTCGCAGCATACGCTTAGCGGCCGACAGCCGAAATTGTTTCTAGCCGCTGCGTTATGACGGACTGGGCGCCGACGGCAGGCCGGCGCTACTATTCAATAACTAAATGGCCAATCGTCAGCCGGCGGCGCGACCGCGCCTGTCGACGACGCGGCAGCGGCGCGTCGGCGCGAGCGAGCGCGCATGGCTCAGCTCGCGTTGGCGCAGCAGCAGCATCGGGGCGCCGTCCAGACACAATAATGGGGTTTTTCTGGCGGCCGAGCAAAGGCATTTACCGTAATAGCATGACAAGAGAAACGCAGCACGCGGACGGACGCCCACCGATCGCTCCTCTGCAAGAGAAAGACTCTCTCGCAAGCGGCCATTTGCGTACGATACTTCCGCGTGTACGTACAAGTTTTGGGGGTCAAATGGCAGCTGTGTATGTGTGTGTGTGTGTGGGGGGGGGGGGGGGGGGCGTGTGATTTTAATTTTGCATGCTGGCACCGCACCGTTAGTTCGTTCGCACGCGTGCATGCGCCGTGCGTTGGAAGGCGCGTTTGAGAGCGCCAGATGCGGTGCGCGGTCGCGGAACAGATTTCAACGCGCCAGGAGGCGCGGCGACACTGTGAATATTAACGAAGCAGCGGCGCTCATTTACAACCGCCAATGAAGCGACAGCAAAGTGAGCCCGACAACGGAAGCTCAAGCGCCTTTTGCTTCATTAGATTAGTAGCGGATCGCTTTCGGTCGTTTTCCTCGAGCGCCGAGAAGAGCGATCGTTGTTGGCCTCCGTTGACCGACTCGAAAGTGGCCCTTCCGACCGAGGAAAGAGAATGGTATGGTGGCAAGGGAGGGAATGGAGGGGAGGGGAGGAGAGGAGAAACAACGC
This sequence comes from Paralinhomoeus sp. GSCO2_6, assembly GCA_030248085.1. Classification (NCBI taxonomy): domain Eukaryota; kingdom Metazoa; phylum Nematoda; class Chromadorea; order Monhysterida; family Linhomoeidae; genus Paralinhomoeus; species Paralinhomoeus sp. GSCO2_6. The sequence goes on from JASAMY010002390.1 coordinate 12,450, forward strand.
GCTGACGAGCCGCCGCCTGAGACTAATCGCCGCCTGACGACGCATAACGGACAGAGAGGGGTGACGGCTGGCCGCTTCTGACCGGCTGGCCACCTCGAGGGAGCAGAGAGGCGGGCGGGACAGCCGATCGAGATCGTAATTCTATGAGTTTATTTGCCGAGGCGTCAACTGGACAATTGGCTACGACCTCAGGGGAAAAATGGAACTCAATTCGTAGATGACAGCCGAAAATCAACACGCTAGGAGTCGAGAGCCCAACGGTGACGGATTTGAAGCTGAAAATACAGTAGGCGTGCAGAGGCGACTGTGGCTGCGTTCCGAAGTCATAGAAGAGCATAGCGCTGACGCAACAACGCTGCTCTCGGCTACTACTACAGTTTCGGACAAGCGTAAAAACTTTGGCTGCAAAATACAAAGAACCAGCGAACAAACAATCGAGAGGAAACAACATTTCTTCTTCTAATTGCTTGATTACCATTTGCATATAAAGCGACCATCCAAAGCTTGATAAATACGTCGTCCACGCTTGGCTGACTGACTCTCGCGAGACGGAAGCTGGTCCAGTCGCCGCCAACTGTCGCCTCTTACCCCCCGAAATCCGCCGCCACCGCCCCACCCAGTCAGTCTTGCCCGCCAATCAACGGTCGACCGACGCACAAGAGGCCCCGCCCACTTCAAGCGGCGCCGCCAACGCTGCCGCTCCATCGCCAGCTAACCGAGTGAGCACTCAGGCAGTCGGACGACTGCGGCCCGCAGCGCGCAATCCATGGAGAACTTTGGCGCGAATCTGCGCAGTCTGCAGGCCGTGTGGGCGCAAGGCTGTCTGCACGCTGCAGCTTCAGCGGCTGCGGCAGCGAGCGCTGGAGAGACGGTTGACGCGCTGACGACGACGACGGCAGCGACGGCGACGGCGGCGCTGCCCAAAGTTCCCGCCGCCTTCGTCGACAACTTCACCGCTCTGCCCGTCGCCTCCGTGCTGCAGATGGTCAAGAAGGCGAACGCGTGCGCGCCGGTCAGCTACTCATCCACTCCGTGCAACTGAGACACCGAACCATGTGTCTGACGCTCTTTCAGATGGCAATGAATCCACTCTTTCTGGCAACTGCGACGCCGCAGCAGTCCCTCCTAACGCACATCAGCCACTCGCCAGCCTCCGCCTTTCGCCAACCGGGATTCGCCAGCCGGACATCCGCTGAAGAGGCGCCAGACGCAGCCGACGGCACCTGTATGTTTCTAGCACTATGTACTTGACGCACAGTCGGAACTTTTCTCGGCTTGCTGATGTAGCTGCGACTGCACCAACAAACACTGCAGAAATATCATCGATGCAGATGGCTGCGGCAGGGACGAGCAGTCGCCGCTGAGTCACGAGGGCGTGGGTCAGCAGCTGCTGGACGACGAAGAGACGGCAGCGGACGTGGCGAGCGCCGACGGAGGCGGAGTGGGAGGCGTCGGCTGCGGCGGGGGCGGCAAGCGGCGGCGGACGCGCACCAACTTCACGGCGTGGCAGTTGGAGCAGCTCGAGGCGGCCTTCGACACGAGTCACTACCCGGACGTCTTCATGCGCGAGGCGCTCGCACTACGACTCGACCTCCTCGAGAGCCGCGTACAGGTACACAGTCGCACACGTACACGTACGTCCGTTCCACACGGTGGACATTTGCATACAGTAGTTGGTCAGTGCGTTTTCCCATTTGGTTGCAGTTGATTGTTTAGGGATACTGTAATTGATTTTGCTGCGATGTCAGCGCCGCGTCTTTGGCACTGCCAGCTAGCTGTAAGTCGGCGCGCCGGCTTGAACGCCGCTAATGGCTGCTGAGGCCAATTTGCCGTACGAACGCGAGCGCGGTGTTTGTTCTTGTGTCGCGTGGACGTTGCGCGTCGACGTCGGAGGTGGCGATGGCGGCCGCGATTCACGACGGCGACACTCTTCTCCTTCTGAGCGCCACCAATGGAATCAGCGCACGCTCTAATGTAATCTGCGCGATTTCCGAGCAAACAGAAGGCGTCCATTACGTCGCCCCGGCGCGACCAAATAAAACGATTGAGACACCAGGAATCACATTTGGATTCGCCCGTCTCTTCCGTTGCCGCGCCGGCGAGAAAGAGAGAGAGAGAGAGAGGGTCGCTGCCGGCAGCCGGGCGGCGTCGGCGATGCGCGGCTGCGGATGAAGCGGGAAGGGCGCAACTCCTGAGAGGGCCAAATCAAATTCTAATCATTTCGAACGGGTTTATCGAAGAAAGAGGCCCGGGGGCTTTGGAAGCGCCGAACTCGGCCGCGAGACGATGCAAATGAAATGGGCCCGGCCAAGGTGGCCCCCACAGCCATTTGTCCCCATCAAATGTCGGACGGTCGGAAAAATGGAGTCGGCCCCGCGCGCCCCGGGGAGCCGTTGAGCCGCTACTAACGACGCACTCCCAAACAATAAGAGCCGATATCGGCGACTGCGCATCGCCTCCACGTTCCTCCAACTTGACCAACTGGCGCTGCCACCGCCGTTTGTTTGAGTTGCAACTCACGCGCGAGTAGCTGCCCTCTTCCTCACGCTTTCTCGCTACGAAGCAGGGCCGACGCATAAATCAACGAACGAGTTACGCTACAGTACTCAAACTTAGAATATACGTACATACATACATAGCTAGTACGCGTCAAAAGAACTATTTCTAAATATCTACATGTTTACTGACATCTCGACATCCGCAAACCGTATAGCAACAATGCTTGGCTAGGGAAGCGGACGCGCGGCCTCCGTTGCAGGTGTGGTTCCAGAACCGGCGGGCCAAGTGGAGAAAGAAGGAGAATACGCGCAAGGCGCCCGGCCGACCGCCCCAGGGCGTGGCGCCGCAGACGTGCAGTGGGGAGCCGATCGAGGGCGCGGTCGCGGAGAGGTGGGCTGCTGCGCTGGACGAGGAGACGACGAAGGACGAGGACGAGCCGGAGCTGTGCAAGTTGGCCAGACTCGCCTCCTCGGCGCTCGGCGTCCAGCGGTCCGCGCCCACCACCGCAGCGGCCCCTGCCGCGGCGCCCTTCTCCATCGACAGCCTCCTGGCGGCGCCCAAGGTGCCGCGCGGCCGCCGGCCCAACGCCAAGTACCCGCGTGTGCAGGCCTGCAAGAGCATGAGCCCCTTCATGTTCCCCCTCTTTCCCATCACGCAGCCCGCCGGCTTCGTCGTCAAGGCCATGCCACAGCCACAAACAGACGACGACCACGGCGCCGCCGCCGCGCCCGCACGCACTGCTGTCGACAAGCGCTGCAAGTCGGCGAATGCGAAACGCCTCTCCGCTAGCAAATGATGGCAAGCCGCGAGGTAAGCCGGCACTGCGCCGTCGGCTATATTGCGATTTTTGGCAGCGCCGCGCGTCGCGCAGCGTACCTATACCGTTGTGTACTCCTCAACAAAGGTTGTGACGTGTGCAGTTCGCGCACCTGCAGGTGGTTGTGCTGACACGCTTGATAGCGTACTGCTGTTCTATTACTGCAAACGCGTTGCTTGCTCCCATACTGTCGCAGATTCGCACCGCGGTCGAACAATTCGTCGTCGACTCCGATATACCAACCAAAACACAGACACGCACAGCACTGAGTGTACATTCAAGTATGGGAAACGCATTATAGCGGCCCAAAGTGACCGTGTGTCGACTTTATTGAACAATGCAAACAGACACGGACAACAGTAGGTTGAATCAGCTAGAGAGAAGAGACGGTGGAACATGCACAGGAGAAGAACGACAGTCAGCAGCTGGGGTGGGGGAGGGCTAATGCGGCGTGGCGTCTAAGGAGCAACTCGTCCAGTCGTCAACAGGCGGCGTTGGCGGCGGCTGCGGCTGTTGGGGGCGGGCCGCTGCCGCTGGGGTGTCGTATGCTGGTGAAGTTGTGCACGGGAGCGTCGTGCGTGGGCGAGGAGGCGAAGGGCGGGCAGAGGCGCTGCTGCTTGCCGCCGTCGTTGGAGGAGGAGGAGGCGTTGCGCTGCCGCTGCTGCTCCTCCATGCCGCGCTCGAGCGCCGACAGGCCCACGTAGCTCGAGGGCGGCGCGAGCGTGCCCTCCTCCAGAGGCGCCATCACGCACGACGCCGACGCCGACGGGTTGGGCTGCAGCAACTGCAGACGGTGCGCCAGGCGCTCGCCGAACCGCTCGCGGTAGCCTGCAACGCGCGCCTCGCTACGCTGCTGCTGCTCTTCGCTCGGCCGCTCCGACCACGCAAAGTTGGTGGCGTAGCAAAGCGACTGCCCAGAGCGCCAAGGAGCAACGCACCGGGAGAGATGGTGTCCATGAGCGCGTAGGGCGACTCGTGGTAGTGAGTGTGCAGGTCGAGCTGCGTGTAGTCGCCGTTCATGCAGTCGTGACGCAGCGACGCCACTCGCCAGCCCTTGATCGTCAGCTCCAGACAGAACGCGTCTCCTAAGGGGGAACGCGAGTGTCGAGCTGCGCCCAGAGCAGCGACAGCAGCGACAGCTGGAGACGCACCCTCGAGAGTGGTGACGTTGACGAAGATGAGGTCCTTGGTGCGCGGCAGGATCTCGCTGACGCTGATCTCGTCGACGGCGAAGCTCAGCTCGTGCACGGCCGCGATCGCCTCGAGCTCTAGCGAGTTCTGGTTCGCCAGCTCCCCTCGACTTCCGCCCCGACTGTGCAGCATCGAGACGCGGCCGCTGTTGCACATGGAGGCCGTGTGCGACGAGAAGACTCGGCCCAGCGTCGTGGGCGCCAGCTCGCAGCTCAGCAGCGCGTTGCTGCAGCGAGCGGGAGGGGGGGGGGCAGCTCGACCGCCAGGCGACGCGGCACAGACGCACGACTCACTTGAGGGCCGCCTCGACCTGCTGTGGCACGGCCGCCGCCGACGCGACCTGGCGCATGACGGTGGGCGGCGAGGGGGCCGTGTAGTGAGTAGTGGCCGAGCCGATGGGGATGGGGTCCGAGCGCCTGGGCTCTTCTCCGCCGCTCGCGACGCTGCTCGCGTCCACCGAGTCGCTTCCGGGCCGGCCGGTGCCGCTGACGCCGTCGTCGGACGTGTCGTGCGGCGAGGTGATCATGTCGTGGTACAGCTGCGCTGCCGACTGCCACCGTTCGTTTCTGCAAAACGAGAACAAATCTGAGCTGTTTGCCAAAGCGGAAACGTGTTCGCAGCCACCTAAAGTCAAGAAGGGAGAGAGCGAGCGGCGAGAGAAAGACGAAATGCGACGCGACACGAACACCAAAACAGAGCACCGACAAACGGGAATCTGGGCCGCTCGTGCAGGCAGGTTGAAATTGAATCTGCCACTGTTTCCCTACTCTCTACGCGTGCGGCGGCGGCGGCGGCGCACGCATCGGCAGCGACGACGGGCGACTGTCGACGCGGCCGGCGGCGTCTGCTGCTGCGGCGGCGGCTGTACGGAGTCGCGGCTGCGTCGACGCCGACGCGAATCGGCGGTAGCGCCACACACTTCGGCGCGCCCCCACGCTCCGTGCTATCACGGCAGCAGCACCGTACAGAGCGACGCGACGACTGTCCTTTGCTCGATAAGCGTCGTCTTGCAGCACATCCGCAATGAACCCTCCCCCCCCCCCAAGCACCGAAACGCCATTGCGAAGTCACCGGCGTTCAGTAAGACTTACAGGTAGCAAAGGGAGAGACACTTGAGCACCCATGGCACAGAGACTCCTGTGGACGGAGAAACCATGTTCATGGATTGCCCACGCCGGCACCCACCCACCCATCCACACGCACGCACGCACGCACACACACACGCGCACACACACACATCCAAATTGTTGTTATGATATGTACATTACAGCAAACACTTTCAGATTCAGACTAATGTTGACCTCGTGTAGGCTTGCTCCTGTCCCTGACTAGGAGATTCGTTCATGTTAATATTTTCCACCTGTTTTTTACGAGCTCCTTAGCGCCGCAGTTGCATTGCTCTGCATATAGTGAGAGAAGGATAAAAAGCGCAAGAGATAAAGGGGAAGGACGACTAACTCTTGCTGCTTGTGGAGCGGCAGAATGCCGAGCTGCTGAGCCAGCTGGTTGGCGTCCATGAAGGCGGTGTTGGCCGCGACGCCGTCGCGTTGTCCCTTGGCACCGCGGTGGTAGCTGCTGAGCTCGGCGCTGGCGTGGCCGCGCGGCAGAGACTGTGAGGGGCCGGCGCCGGCCGAGTTGGTCGAGTTGGAAGCGGTCGTGAAGCTCGTCGACCGCCGCACTATCTGCGAAGCGAGTCGGGAACACATGCCAGTCGCCGTCGGCTGCGCGCCGCCACTGCCTCCCTCCCCCCGCTCCGCTACCCACTCCGCCTCTGTCGCTCTCGTCTCCGCTCCGCTCGGCTCGCTCTCGGCCGCACTAACAACTGCTCTCGGCGGCGGCAGCGTGCACCGACCGCTCTCTTTTTCTCTCCGCGCGCCTTTCTTTCGCGGCCACGGCAGCAGCTGTCGCTGTCGTCGTCCTCGTCGGCGCTGACGGCTGCCGTCAGTCGAGAACACGTGCCAACCTTTCGCTCGATCTCTGACCGAGAGATGTCTTCTCGGCTGAACGGCGCGCGCTTCGCTGACGTCACAGTTGACAGCGCGCCAACACGGCACGAACGCGCCAGACGTCGCGGCAGTAGGGAAAAAGAGCAGCTCCATTGAGGGATTCCGAAGGTAATAGCAGGGGGGGGGACTGGAGGTTAGACAAGCGCTCTGAGGTGAGATAGCCACTGGCGTGCTTCCATAGAGGAAGGCGCTAGGGCCGGCGTTGACCGCGTTAGAAGCCGTACTTGCTGCCAGCTCAGAAGGCCGTCTGGTCGATTGGCTCGCCGGGCCGCGGCCGGCTAACGTTCGCCCGCCGCGCCTATTCAGGACTGAGAACGAGCTTGTCCGCGTGGAAAGCGAGCGCCTTTCGCGCTGCTTATCTGCGAGCGCTGTAGCCACTCAGGAGAAGCGGTGTTTCGTCAGACGTCGTCAACAACAGATCGATTGGAGCCGACCGCTCGGCGAAAGCGCGGCGCCGATGGAGCCACGCACGCGCAGACGACGGAGTGCGTTTGTATGTTCGCAATAGTCGGCGCGGCGCCGACTGGTGACGCCTACAGTGGGGCGCAGTTCTGACACGTGCGCCGCATGTGAACGCCATGGGTTCTTCTAGCGGTCAGAGCAGACTGCGCAGAGCCGCGCGCCGGCGCAGATAACGAAGCGGATTTCCCTGTTGACTCTGCACACCAAAGGGCCCGTTTGCCGTCCGCTAGGCTACAGGGACGAGTGGGGAGACAGACTGACGGCGTCGGAAAACAGGAAGAGCGCGAGAAAGAAGAACGCGAGGAATCGTCGTGCTAGAACGGACTCGACGGAATGTGGCGGCGACGAGCGACTGGCCCCCGCCAGCGTTTTGCAAGCGTTTCTTCGGGGCCGAAGGACGGCCGCGATCGATTCGATTCGTCGTCTGGCGCCCACGCGGCGCAGACAGGCGGCGACGGCGCGCCAGTCTGCGTCGGGGACAACCGGAGACGAGGAGGGCGGTCGGCCGTCGCTGCCGACGTCCGTCGCGACAGCGTTTCGACGGCAACAAGAGAGTGGCGCGTGGCGCTACGCCAACTCATGCGACGTGTCGAACGAGGAAATAGGAAAAGGCCGCAAGCAAAATCCCGTAGTAAAAGCCTGCGGTGCTGATTCATCACTGATCAGACGCAATCGTAGCCTGTGCTAGCAGAACGTGACACACAAAAGTAACGCAGAGACATCATGTGGACCTACTTGCCACGTCGGCAGCGCACAGTCGAACGGTGGATGGCTCCGTCTCCGTTCGTGCCTGCGCGTCGTTCCCTATCCGTATTCAAGAAAAATGGCGGACGGAATAACCGGACAGGCCAATGGGGCGACTGGCGTTGCTGGCAGCAGCGGGCCGGACGCAGGACTGGTTACGAGCTCAAGGGGGTTGGCAAAGGCGGCAAACGAGCCTTTTCAATACGCGGCCACCGACGACGCGCCTGTGAATCACCCGATCCTGCCTCCTGCTCATCTCGACGGGGACAGTCACGCCTCAGGAACCGCGACACGACACACCCTCCAACATGTATCAGCTACATCAAGCTTTCAACGGAAACACTGTTTGAAAAAAAGGTAACAAAGGACAGAACCGAAGTATCCTGCAGTGTGACTGATAAGGTGCCCACAAAAGTCGAAACTTTTATTTGTCTTCGTCAAACAGGTATTCAACACAACAATAGACGGCCGAGCAGCTAGGCGATTCGGCACCTAGATTGAACCACTGTCCGACCTAGACTTGCACAGCACCTGAAACAGAGTTGGGGATTGCAATCAGTCGAACAACGAAGTCAAACGCTTGCCAGTGTGTCCTGCTTTGGCAGAGCCGGAGCGCTTGACGTCTGCGCTCGGCAGAAGACTATAGGAGACGTCGACACGCAGCGAGCCCGTCGGAGAACTCAGAGACACCTTGCTCACAGACCTCTCGTCGGTGGACAAGCAGTGCGAATTCTCCCTGGATCACCCTTACGCAGGTAGGTTGGCGAAGCCACCTTTGTGAGCGACCACAATCAACGTACGCCATCGGTGGCCTTAGAGGCGCGGTGTGGACGGCGGGGCAGGGCGCGTAGTCGACGGGAGCGCGGTCCGAGAGCGGAGGCGGCGGCGGCGGTCCGAGGAGCGTGCTGGCGGCCGGGGGGCGCGAGGGCGTCGCCGCCTTGCCCAGAACGTTGGCGCGCGTGTTCTTGTGCGGCCGGTAGAGGATGACGTAGAGCTTGGGCGCGAACATGCAGACGAGCATGAGGGTCGCGTTGAGGCCGAGCGCGCTCGCGAGCACCGTAACGCGGAAGCGGACGGCCTCGCTCGCGAAGAAGACCGGCACGATGACGAGCCAGAGGAGGCCGGTCGTGTACGTCGCAGACGTGATCGACTGCGTCTCGTTGAAGTGGCCCGGACACTTGCGCGCCTGAGCCGCGGAAAATGAGACTGGCTGCAAAACAGCGCAGTGGCGGCACCTTGAACGCGTAGACGGCCGACAAGAGGAGGAGGGCGCCGGGCAGGCAGAGGGCGACGAGCATGTCGGCGTCCTCTATCGCCTCGCAGATCAGGTAGACTTCCTGCCGACTATCGGCCGAGTCTCGTTTCGGCAGCTTTGCGTAGTCAGTGCGTGGTGGACGAAGAACCAACCAAACGACGTTTAGAAGACACTGCAACGCAGCCTCATACTTACGGACTAAGCGGCGCGCACCCACGCTCGTCACCTGGAACAAAAGGATGAGTCCGCATGCGACGAGCTGAGACACGGGGCTGATGTATCTGACGCGCTTGGCGGACACGTTGGAGCTTCCCATGGACTTGACCGCGACGGATTGGCTGTCCGAGCTCGAGAGCATAGTCGCAGTCGTAGTGGCGGACGACAGCTTTTTCTGCTTGGCGAGCCGAAAGATGCGCTGCACTCTGTTGATCTTGATGAAGATGGCGCCGAAGCAGACGGTGTAGGCGAGGCTGTAGCAGAAGCGGAAGAGGCCGCAGACGAAGGGGCGCGGCGGCACGGAGACGGAGAAGACGGTCAGGTAGCAGGTCATCAGGCCGAGCAGCAGCATCGCCGACACCTCCCGTCCTGCCACACACCGCCACCTCGAGCCCTGCCACGACGGCACACGCAGGAGAATACCTGCTGCCCGGACGATAGGAGTCGCGGAGTTGTTCCAAAAGACGACGCTCGTAAAGGCGACAAGCGCCAGGCCGAGAATCGACACGACGCTCGACACGATCAGAAGCGGATCGGTGAACTCCACCGTCTTGACGACGATCTGCAAAGATCAAGTGATGTCGGAATTATACAATAGGGCGGAAAGACGACTAGTGTCGAGCCAATGTAAGTACCTGCTCGCAAGCGTCGCCTTCAGCGGTTCGTCGGTAGAAGGGTGGCGAGTGGCCGTCGGATGCGTTGAAAAGCTCGCACGGCGCGCAAGTCGTCTCGTCGGCCAAGTAGTTGGGATAGGCGCAGGCGGCGCACTGCCAGCAGCAGCGGTCGCGTTTTTCGAACACCTTCTTGCTGCCTGGAGTCGGAGGGCGCCCATCCAACTGAAGTAAAAGTCAAGACAGCACGATGCCCACGGGCACACCTCGGCCGCACGGAACGCCGCAGGTAGACGACACGGCGGACGAGGCGTATCCCTGCTGCAGCCAGACCTGAGTGGGGTGAACCGCCTCGGCTGACGAACCGACCAATTTCGACTCCACCGCACCCGATACTGAAAGCTGACGACGATAGAAAAATGAGAAACCGGGGTCGGCGATGGACACGCGCCTGCCACTTGCACTCTGCCGACATTCTGCCAGGCGCTGCCGCTAAACTGCATCACGCTGTAAGTCGGCAGAGACGCGTGGCCGTTTGTGAATCCGATCGTGAGACTCTCCTCTCCGAGCGCCACCTCTGGAAACGGCCTCCGTTAGCTGACACACAGCGGGCGGGACCCGATAAAAGTTTGACCCTGGGACGTGACGTTGGCCAGCGCCTCGAAGAGCAGCGTCGAATTGGCTGTCCACTCGCGAAATGCCGAGCAGTTGGCGCCTCTGAAGGCGGGGCCGCAGAGCGCCGCGTGGCTCCGGCCCAGCACAAGCGAGAACGCCAGCACCGATTGCGCCACCTCAATTCGAGCGACGCTAACAGGCATTCGGCCACGACGAGTGCGCCGCAGCGCACGTTCGCGCTGTCAGCGTGCGAGTAAAGCGTACATAGTGGGCAGTGCCCAACTCCCACGCGTCCGGTTCTACGGCGAATTCTGCCCGAAGCTCGTCCGCCCAGGGATTTTCGCGCAGCTCCGCAGCCGAGGCCGCCCCGGCCCGACCGCGCGCCCTAATCCGCTCTTCGAACTTCGTCCACGTACGCACCGCCGGCGTCGTCGATGTCGTTCCATTCGCCACGCCCCTCAGTTCCTGAAATGATGTTCTCTTAACCGCTGCCTCCGTCACGCATACGATTTGAACAGTGCGACTACGATACGACAACGATCTGCAAGTCGACATACTTGAGGAATTCGTCTGTTGGCGAATCCGTCGGAGCCGATCCAGGCGAGGCGCTTTCCAACGCCGCGTTCAGCAACAAGACGCAGCACGGCTGTCACAACGGATTCCTTGGCGTACAGGAGGACTGCTGCAAGTACGGAGCCCGCGGTTCCAAAAGAAAAATAAGAGCGGTCCAGAGTCGTCACCTCTGGCGTCGTCGCGTACGGCAAAGCGCCGCAGCGCCTCGAGAAGTCGGCCGGAGTAGTCGTCGGAGAAGACGTCGACCTTGAAGCTCTCGGCGAAGCAGATGTTGTACTGCTCGGCCAGCCGACTCAGCTCGCCAAAGCCCGTCCGGCCGTACGTCGAAGACTCGTAGATGGCGAACACGTACGACATGTTCAGCGTCCTGCTCAAAGAGTGCTGCTTCGATTGAGCGCCGCTACAGAGCAAGACTCCCAACCCAAAGACGCGTACTGTAGAAGCGTGGCAATGGCTCTGGTCTGGTAGCCGTCCGGTGGGACGGTTCTCAGTAGGAAAGGATACCGTCGAGAATTGCTCAGCGCCGAGCTCGTCGACAGGTACGTAATCTGAACCCGCCGACGAGCGAGACAGGCCAGCAGCGGACACCGCGGGCGTCGGACCTGCGGTACAGCGAACATTCCCAGCAGATTGGCCACTTGCTCGGTGACTTCGCTGGCCATCGGCCCCACGACGCCGACGACGTCCATGCCGCGATCGTAGCCGCCGTCGCCGACTCGCTCGCTCGAGCGAACCTTGGGAAGAACGAAGTTGAGCGCCTGCAACCGCTCACCGCTCACCTCCATTTTCCGGCCGGTCAACCTCCTCACCCAAGAGGCCCATGCCCCCCACCGACCTGGCTCGCTCCCTTCCGCCGACTCATGCAGGTGTCGAAGACGTAGGCGCCCAAGGTGAAGCCGCGCGTGCGCTTCAGTTCTTCGTTGACGACGCGCAGGCTGTAGAGGAACGCCTCGAGCAAGATGGCGCCGTCCCGCTGCACTCGGCGGCTGCACAGCTCGCTCTTGGGGTCCCGCGCGTGAACAGGAAAAAGGGCCCCTAAAATCCCGGGAGACAAATCGCCAACAAAAGCAACGAAGCAAAACAAAAGCATAAGACGCATTACCCAGCATTATGTCGCCTTGAATGGCCGCCACACGGTCTTGGTCGGCGCTGCGCGTCGCAGCTCGCCAGTCGCCGCAGCCGCCGAGCAATGCAACGGCTAACATTCCCACCACGAGGTCGACGACTGCGCGGTCCATGCCGACGGCGCCGGTCAACTGCACATGCCGGGCACACGCAACCACTCTACACGCAAACCTCACATCGGCCCAGCTACGCTACACATGGAAGCGTCCATGGGAGCACTGGTGAGCTAGAAAAGGCGAGGAAAAACGCGCCCGCAAATATCGAATGCCGAAAATTGAATTCTGCAACGCCGCCAGGCGCCAGCTGTCTGCGGCCGTGACGACACCGTGCAGCATACAGACTGGCATAAGGGCAAGGAAAGCCTATCTTGTCGAACCTTAGAGGGCTACGCTGTGGAAAAGGAGATGGTTGAGCCTTTGGCTATCCGCCGGAAAAAAATACGGCGCTGCGCTGGGCAAACATCCGAGAGTTTACGCCGCTTTGAGAAAGCCGCCTAACGGTGGGACACTAGACCAAAGTAGCAAACGGGCGACGAGTGCAAGCGAACGCAAAGTTCGTTTCAAGTGCGCAATAGTAGTTCACTTTATCACCCACTTCTGTTTGTAGCTGAAAAGAAGAGATTGTGCGTACCGTAGACGGCGCACTCTGTCCACGAATGCGAAGCTGCTGAAGGGACGAAAATACGTCGAGAAGGTGCACCAATAGAGAGCCCTAGGCAACGGAGTCTCGAATTTCTCACGAGGATCAGACTCGGGGCAAGTGCGGCTGTACGCGAGCAGCCGAGGGCGCGACAACCGGGCGACGCGTGAGCCAATCAAGCGGAGCAAACTAGGCCGAAGATCCGGAAGTGCCCGCTCAGCCAGTCAACGTGTCGTAGCGGCTCGGCTCGAACGAATAACCGGGAGCGGAGGGAAGGTGCGGGCGGGACTCGACGACGCCTTCAACTCGCGTTATGAAACGTCACGAAAAACTGCCGTATTAGAGAATGAGAACAGGGCTGTCTTTTTAGCCGAGAGTTGGGGGACACAAGCAGCGGGAACACAGCGAACAAGCAGGCTGAGTCAAAGCGTGAATTCATTTGCGGGCGTCGGCGAGCCGGCACAAACGAGAGTCGTGGGAAACGGACGACGAGGCTGCGGCGTCGACCCGCCTCTTGGCCCGCTACCAACGCCACAGCGAATTCCATCAAGGATTCAGCGAGGGAACCACGACGCGGGCCTGTTGATTCACGGTGACAGCAAGCCGGAGCGTGATTTCGAAAGGAGCATGTCAAACACACCCTCCTTACCTGTTCGCTACTTACAGCGGCCAAAATCCTTACAAAGGAGTGTTTCAAACAGGGACAAATATTTGTGTTGGCTTTCGAGCAAAACGATAGCCAATTCCGGCCACACTGCCCAACCGCAATTACGACAACGTCAACCACTTGGTGGCCGCCTTTTTCACGGCCCGCTTCTTCCTTCCCGACTTCTTCTCGTGTCCAGCGTTGGTGCCGTCGTCGCGCTTGTTGCTGGCAGCAGCACGACTGCGCACCTTTTGGCCCAGGCGTTTGGGGAAGGGCTTCATGCCACCGGCGGCCACGCGCGCCTTCGTGCGCCGCAGCGCCGCGTCGTCGGGGCCGCGTTCAGCCGCGCTGCCGCCTCCAAGCCGCTTCGCCCCCACCCGACGGCCTCCTTCGCCAGCCCCGTCCGACGGCAAAGCCTCGACGCCAGAGAGCCCCCGTCCGTGCTGCAACCAACACAGAACCGATGAAACCAAAAGCCCGTCAAGTAAAACCGGAGGAAAGTCGCGTTGTCGCACTTTCGCCTCGTCCAGTCGGCGACGCTTCTTCTTGAGAGCAACCATATTCTCGAGTGAAAATTGAACTATGGGCCGCTGCAAATGGGCGCTCGACGGCACTCCGTTCGCGAGAGAGAGAGTAGTTCCACGTCTGAGCTCCACCTTCACATTGGAGAAGACGGCTTTGTTGTTGTTCAGTTCCTGGAGACAGTGGAGGGCGTGCTCGTGCTCGCTGAAGGCTACGAAGGCGTAGCCGAGCGAAGGAGCCGCCGCCACTGCCGACCGCTTCAGGGGACGCCCGTCGCCACCGCCGAGCGACGCCGAGCGATCGCGCCAAATACGACACTACAGATATTGCATCGTTATTCTGCGACTGTTGCGACAGCTGCATTCTCGAACCTCGGTTATGTGAACGTTGCCGGTGGCGTTCGTCTCTTCGTCGTGGCGTCGTGCCGCTTGAAGACAGAGCCTCTGGAGTTCTCGGTCCGTGAGGCGCTTGGGAAGGTTGTGGATGGCGAGGCGCGTGGGGGACACGAACACGTGGAGGTCCTTGATGCGCGCCTTGTTGGCCAACGCCAGCTGAACGACGAGGAGCGCCTTTGCTAGCTGCCGACACGCGTCTTCGTCACCTTCTCGCGCTTTTGGGCGTCCGCCTCCGACATGCCGTCCGCGGCGGAAGTGCCGGCGCGCACCACTGAAGCGCGGAAGCTGGGACCGCGTAGTCGCGAGCGCATCCCCATCCGCACTCACGTCCGATGCGCAACAGGTGCAGGTTGCGAGCGTCGCGCGGCGCCTTCTGGAGTCGCGCCTGCTCCTTCTCGGCCATCTCCTGCCGACTGACCGCGAGGCAGAGGAGCAGCCGGCGACCGTCGACCGTGAAGCCGGCGCCCTGCGTCTCCCGTAGACACGCCGCCGCCTCCTCCCGTGTGGAGAAGCGGACGAAACCCGAGCCTGCATCATGGAGCAACGCAAAGTTACTGCCGCCGCCTACTGCGGGAGCATCAAGAAGAGGTGGTCACCTTTAGAATGAGCAGTGTCGGCGTGGCGGCACACGACGGCGTATTCGACTTTGCCTCTCGCGCCGAAGGAAGCGCGCAGTCCTTCGTCCGTTGTTTCAAATGAAAGGTTCCTACAAAGCGCTTCAACGTTTCAAGTTCCAATCACCTCGACTGCTGCGATTGTTGACACCTAACGAATAGCGTGCGTCCCTCTTGAACGCCCCTGTCGACAGGCGTCCTAGCCGCTTCGGTACGCTGCTTGGCGCTCTGCTTTTCTTCCCGAGTCCAGCGGTTCTTGGCGGTGCTATCATGCTCGTCGGCCGCCTCGGCCGAGTCCTCGTCACTTGATTCGTCGTCTAAACTTTGAGGCTTAGGTGTGGCACCGCACGACGAACACCTCCAACAGCACAGCACCGGCAGAATCAGAATCGATCTCGTCGTCGTCAGAGTCGGAGTCGTCTCCTGGCGCACTCTGACGTTGGCCGGATGTTTTCTTGTCAGCAGACGTCGCCTTGGTGGGAAAGGTGCGCCTCTGCTGGGTCGACTGCTGCTCGCTGTCGACCTCCATTGGCTCCGTGCCAGTGGAATCCTCGACGGCGTCATCGCGAGCAGTCGACAACTCCGCCAACGTCTCCTTCTCGGCGACGCGCTGCCGCTCTGCATGCCCGTTCAGCGGTCGCGACACTTCCCAGAAAAAAAAAACGAAAATGGTCGAACCTTCGCTCGTCGCGGTTTCATACGAGTCCTTGGGCATGGCGTAGTCGAGCGCGACCTTTCGACCTAAGACCGACTCGGAACCGTGCCTGTCGACAACAACTCAAGCGGATACCGTACCCAGCAGCTCCTTCAAATTGAGCGCCTCCATGGCGCCGGCGGCCGAAGCGGCGTCAGAGTACTGGACGAAAGCGAAACCGGCATGTCTTGAGCCGTCTACAATCGATGGCTGGACATTCAAGCCAAGCAAAAAGAGCAGAGTCAAACCCAACCTTTCTTGGACATCGGGGCGTTCAGGTCGAGTATTCTTCCGAACTTCTCCATCTCCTGGCGCAGTTTCCCCTCGTCCAGCTACAATCAATGGACAGGTGGCGCACTACGGCCCTCGCCTTCAACCCTAGAAATACACCTTGAAGGGAAGATTCCGAATCAGCAAGCGCCACTTCTTCATTCCCTTTCTTCTTTCAGCAGCGGTCGTTTTTCCAGGTGCGTCGTCGCTCTCCTGGACGTGGGACGTTGCAGACTGCGCGGGCGCGCCCCTTCTTGGCCTTTGGCCGCGCTGGGAAGCGACGCCGCGGCCGTGCAACTGGCGGCCCTTGAAGCCCATCTCGAGGAAGGACCACCCGCTCGCAGTCAAACCCAAGCTGGACCGACGAACGCCAACCAACCGACAGATACCGTATCTTTAAACGACATTCGAAAGTGTCGGAACGTGTATGCCTCTGACCGCACAAGTTGGGCAGCGTCGCAGGGAGCACAACCCATCGCACATCAAGACGGGCACCGTTCAGCGCCGATCACAGTAGCCGTAATCAACCCAATATCCAATAGAGCCCTTCCCTCTTGCTTCAGCAACAGCAGACGCGCTTGCTCTTGCTTCAACAACAGCAGACATTCAATCTGTGGATCCAGCAGCTGTGGACCACTTGGCACGTGTCGAATCGAGAACGCTGCCGACAGGACAGCGTCACTTGTCGTTCTTGACCTTCCACTTCATCAGTTCCATGCAGGCCTTGGCGTCCTCGACGCTGTCGTGGCCGTCCACTGAGTAGGCGACGAGCTATTCGAGTTTGCCTGACGGCGCGTGAGGCCGACCGCCTACCCGAGTCCTGAATGATCTTCTGGACGAACTCGGCCATGAGATTCTTGAGGGAGCGCTTGTAGGGCGGGCCGCGCCGGTGGGGGAATACGACGGAGGTGTCGACGACGGCCGCGTGCGCCAGCTTGAGGGCGCGCAGGTCGCTGTCGAGGCTGTGGCCCACGAGGATCGTGTCCGCCTTCACCACCTCGAGCACGCGCCGGCGCGCCTACAACGCGTGCTGTTGATATCGCTAGCGACAGCCGCCAGTCTGAGCGCACGGTCTCGAAGTCGACGACGCTCTCGCCGAGCAAGTCCTCCTCGCGGAGTCCGCTGAAGCGACTGTTGTAGTCGACGACGGGCTCTTGGGGCCTGACGACGAGGTCGAGCACCGGCTCGAGGCCCCGGTCGACGAGGGAGACGCGAGCCAGAGCCGTGCCCGCGCGCGTGAACACCATCTCGCAGTCCACGGAGTACACGTCCGGATTCGAGAGCGCCGACTCCGTCTTTCGGTAGCCCTCCAGACTGGAGAGGGTCGTCTGATCGGTCACGTGATTCGTCGCGATGCAACAGCCGTCCACGGACCGATCGCCCCCGCAGCAGTTGTAGCGAGCGTCGAGCGAGCCGCCAACTAAAGGTGCGCAGCCCAACGTCAGCGTCAGGCTCTGCAAACGTGCTTTCCGAAAGTCGACACCTCGTTTTTGCCAAGCCTTGGCCCAGTGGTAGACGCACTCCCCAGTGATGTACTCGTCTTCAGGGTTGGGAGAGAGCCAGAAACGACTGCCGCACCGACAGCACACGCGCTCCAGCTCTGAAAGGACGAGACCCTATGGCACAGCCTGAATCCTCCTGTCCGACACCTACCGTCCTCGGCTAAGTACACTCTCTTCAGGAGGTCTTCCTTCCCAGGGAACGTCACCCTGTTGGGAGAGCCTGCCTCCGTCCTGGGGAAGCCGTTGGCGTCTAGCTGCTCGCTCGTCAGCAAGTACTTCTTGAGGTGCTCGCAGAAGTGCTCGCCGGTGGGGTCCTCGCTTTGGCGGCGACCACGCTTGGGAGCGGAGGGCCCGCTGGGGCATTGTCCGTCAAAGACGAGCTGGCGCAGACGCTTGAGGCAGTGCACGGCCGCGCTCAGGTAGGCGCCCTTCGTGCTCGTCTTGTCGCGGATCTGCTTCTCCTCCGACTGCGCCTGCACACCACTCTCACACCCATTCTGCTCGTCGCACTACGAGGGGGAAAGGGCACAACGGACGAGCTCGACGGCCTCGTCGCGTTTGCCGGAACAGAGTTTCTCGGCCTCGTCATAGAAGAGCTCTAGATAGCGCTGGCGCATCAGGAGCGGCACCTTGCTCAGCTCCGGCTCGAGAGGACTCAGCGGCGGACGCGAAGCCTGCCGCGAGCGAGGCTGACCCCCCGCGCCCGCCCCACCTCCCCCGCCGCTCCCACCCGTCGTCGTCGGTACAACAGCCTGAACGGCAAACGAGTCGACTTTTGTCAGCGCCAGACAACGAGCCAGCTCCGCAAGAGAGGCGGACATGGGAGGACGTGCCTGTTTCGGGGTGTGCGCAACGCGTTTCTCCCCTTTTGGAACGGTGGCCGCCGAAGAGCCCTCTCTGTGCGAATAGAACGCCGAAGTCCGATCCTGAACGCCACACAGCGACGTCGTACACAAGCGCAGGTTCAAAGGGGAGCAAGACAAGACAACCTTGTCAGCGGAAGCGACCGCACTCAGCACTTTCTTCTTTTCCTTTTCCAGTTGCGCGTAGCGCATCTGAACCTGCTGCCTGGGCGTCGGCAGGTGCGCCTTGCCAGCTTTCGGTCTGGCTGACGACGCGGCCGCTGCCTAAAGTGCAACCTCTCTCAGCTCGACCTCAGAGCAGCTTGGCGACGCGACGAATCCCACAGCGGCGGGATGGGCCACTCGTTTCTTGGGCGACGACAGGAGGGCGGCGCTTTCGTCGGCGTCGTTGGAGGAGGCGTCGGCGGCCGAGTGGAGGGAGGGCAAGCTTTCGTCGAACTGAACTACCTAAACGCAGTTCAGGCCGGGCGTAGCGGCGTAACCATGACCGTGTGGCCTATCAGCGCCTCTTCTGGGAGTCGCGTCGCCGTCGGCGGAGTCTCGTCCACCGCACTCGCTTCCACAGGCGGAACCGCTTTCTTCTTCTTCTTCTTCACCAATTTCGGCGACTTGGCTCGACTCGTGCCGAATGTCTTGAACATGTCGATGGGCTGTAGAGGCGCCGTCTCGGCACGGCTCTTTGGACTGTCAGTGGCGGTGGCGGCGACGTCGGCTGAACTGGAGGGCGGGTCGGCAGGAGGGGCGGACCGGCCGACCGATTTGGCCTTGTTGGGCAGTTCCTTGATGGGCGTCGGCTTGTAGCTGGGCGCGCCCGACACGGCCCCCGGCTGGTAGGCGGAGGCGGGCCGCTGCTTCCTCCTCTGCTCCTCCTCCATCTTCGCCTTCAGCTCCGCGATCTCCCGATCGATTTCCGCCACCGTCTTCGCGTACGCGTTCAAGCTCAGTTTCGGCGTCGACGCGGCAGCCGACTCGCGGCACGGAGACGACGACTTCTTGGCGTCCACCCGACTCTCCTCCTCCGCCTCTTTAGGACTACCTGCTAATATCATGCCCAGTTACGAGCCGTGCGCAACCCAATCGCTGTGGCTCACCGGGAGATCGGCTCTCGGTGGAGGTCGAATTGCGCGTCCAGTGGTAGCGACTGTAGAGCTTGGAGTCGGGCGGCTGTGCTTGGGGTCGACTGGGCCGTTTCGAGAATCTCTTCGCCTCGGCTACGGTGGCAACGTAGCCGGTGGGCGGGGGCGTGTCGGAGGCTGGCTGGTTTGGGCGAGTCGCGTGGGCTAACGTCCTGGGGGCGGTGGTGGCCGAAACGACACCCCGGTAGCCCGAGAAGTTAGGACGCGAGCTGAAATCGCTCTCAGAGGCCTCGGTCGCCTCGTAGCTGGCGCAGTAGTAAGCCGATTGCGCGCTGCCGGCGTCGGGAGCTTGCGAGATGACGACTGCCGCCTCCTTCGGCAAGCCACGACCTGCAAAACACCGCTTGATCAGTAGGCAAAAGTCAGGAGGAGAGCACACGAACTTTGCGGCGCGGCGCTGTGCTTGTAGTGGCAGTGAGGCCGCTCGCAGAGTCCCATCGCGAAGAAGGGACAGTCGACGGCGCCGAAGTGGCCCCCTCTGCCCAACATGACGCCTAGACTACCGTAGTCCACACGTCCCACAGCTCTCCAAACACAGTGAAAAGTAGAACAGAGGACAACAGATCGTGACCGACGCAAACGCTCCTGTATTCTGTAGGAAACCTCTTGACTTCACTGCAAGTACACACACTCTAGCCCACTAGAAATCACATATTCCAACGACTAGCACTAGGGATGACTAGCAATCAATCGGCTGTGTCTGTCCTTGGGTGTACCCATCTTCTACAGGACTAGTGTAAGAGCAGTCCAAATCAATCGTTTCTGGAGAAAAGGACGGAGATTCACGTGATCACCGTCGGCTCCGTTCTTCCCGTGAACTGTTCCAGCTTGGACAGTTCGAGCGCGATCAGTATCAGCGGCTTGAGCAGTTGCTAAAGTGGAGAAAGGTCGTCAGGAAGAAGGGGGGGGGGGGACGAAAGGCGAGCGGAGCGGTCCTGGGGGAGTGAGTGACCTGGGAGTCGAGTGTCAGCTGGGCGGGGTCGTCGACGTAGCTGTCGACGTACATGCGGATGGTGGCGCCGGAGCTGCCGGTGCCGCTGAGACGGAACACCAGTCGACTGCCGTCGTCGAAGATGATGCGCACCCCCTGAAGGCACGAGTGGGTGGGGCGAGCGCGCTGAAGAGATTGGAGGCGCACCTGCTTGTGGGCGACCGTCTGGTCGATGGGGTCGGTGTACTGGAAGTTGTCGGCCAGTTTCACCTTGAAGGCGCGCCCCTCTGCCGAGTAGGTCTGGCCCACGAAGGCGGGCAGCAGAGGCTCCACGTAGGCCATCATCATCTTTGCCGACGAGGCGTCCACGTCCTCGTAGTCGTAACTGCAGACGACGACGACTGGCGTCCACTGCACGCACGCGACCGACGCAAGAGAGCGGCCGACCGCGTAAAGGCGTTACGGCCGTAGGTGCGCCAGTGGCGCTGCACGAGCGCCTCGACCGAGAGCTTCTCGCTGGCCAGCACTTGGAGCCAGGCGAGCAGCGCCCACACGCCGTCCTTCTCCCTGCAACAACGCCCCCAACCAACTCCCGCCCCTCCAGCGCAGCCCCGGCCCTACGAGCGGCCGCCTCCTCACCGTATGTGGTCGGAGCCGGTGCCGAAGCTCTCCTCTCCGCAGAGGGACAGTCGACCGGCGTCCATAAGGTTGCCGAAGTACTTCCAGCCCGTGGCCACCTCCCACAGTTGCAGCGACTTCGCGGCCGCGACGCGGTCGAGCGCCGCCGAGGTGGGCATGCTGCGAGCGAGGCCCTTGACGCCCGTGCGCGCGAAGTAGGGAATGCAGTTCAGGTTGTCCGCCAACACGGCCAGCGAGTCTCCGGGCGTCACAAAGAAGCCCTTCCGGCCCAGAATCATGTTGCGGTCCTAGCGGAACCAATTCTCTAGGTTTCGGTGCGAGTGAAAGGCGGAGACCGAGACGTACGCCGTCGCCGTCGAAGGCGGCCCCGATGTCGTGCTCGTTCCTCTCCATGCGCGCGACCAGGTCGGCTGCGTACGTGAGGTTGGGGTCGGGGTGGCCGCCCCCGAAGTCGCTCTTCGGCTCGCAGCGCAGCGTCTCCACGAACGCGGCCGCGTCGAGGCGGCGCTCGAAGAGGTCGCGCACGTAGGGCCCAGTCGCTGCAAGACGGCCGGGTGTGTGCGCGCTAGTGGGAAGGGGGGGGGGGGGTGTACGTACCTCCGTGCATGCCGTCGACGAGGACGCGGAAGGGCGAGCCGGTGAGCTGTCCCGAGAGAAGGCTCTTGATGAGCGCGAAGTCAAAGATGCCCTCCAGCATGTCGCAGTAGTCGCGCACGGGGTCGACGACGTGCACAGTCATCGGCTCGCGGCCCTCTCAATTCGGCCGGTTCAACTCGTAGCCACACAGGGCCCCGGCCACAACGCAACGCCGGAACCCACCAATCTCAAACGTGTGCGAGCCCAACTGCGACAAGTCGATCCTGAGCTCCGAGCAGATGTTGTAGTGGGCGATGTTGGTAGACACGGCGTGGATGGCGTCGGTCACCTGAACGGAAGGGAGGGAGAAGCGTGGCGTGATCATCATCATCGGGCTCGTCACTTGATCAGGAGCTGGGCCTCCGTTGGCCACGTTGAACTTGATGCCGAAGTCGGCCTTGGGGCCGCCCGGGTTGTGGCTCGCCGTGAGGATAATGCCGCCGGCGAGCTTCTCCTTGCGTATGAGACAGGAGAGGGCGGGCGTGCTGAGGAAGCCGTCGCGGCCCACGTGCAGCGTCGACACGCCGTTCGCGGCCGCCATCCTCACGACGAGCTCGGCCACCTCGGCGCAGTAGAACCGGCCGTCCCCTCCCACCGCCAGCGCGCACCCACCCACGCGCTCGCCCAACGCGCCCTCGAAAATGCTCTGGATGAAGTTCTCCGTGTAGTGCACTTGCTGGAACACTGGAACCTGAAGAAAGACGCCCCATTACTCTTGCTACGAAGGAGGCTGCCAAGCCACGTACTTTCTTTCGCAGTCCGCTGGTTCCTGGCTTCTGACCTTCGAATGGGGTCGTCGACACCTTCTCGACCTTCAGCGAAGGCATGGTTTTGGGGAGATTTTGCAAAGTTTTTAGCAACCTTGCTAAAGCATTCGTGAGTTACGGTATCGCACATGGCACCGTTTTTCAGTAGCAGATCGCTACCTAAGAAAAAACGGTGTCAGTTGAAAACCGCACACGTCAAAAACCGCACACGCTAAAAACCGCACACGCTAAAACCACACACGTTAAATACCGCACACCTTGAAAAGTTGCTTAGGCATATGTAGCTTAGACCTAGAACTTGCCTAGGCTTAGGCTTTGCTTATTGGCAGAAGCAAAGGTGGTGCGCGACAATTGATCTGCCGTTTCGAAGTCGTCCGTTCCCGGCATGGTTCGCACCAGTCACGCCATTTGTTATGTCCCTGTTTGTCAGAGACGATGATTAACTAGTGTTAATTACCGTCTATCGTAATTCTGATTTGCTTCACCAACCCAACAGTGCTGCATCACTATTGTGCAAGTCAATCGTACGGGTTTTACTTCCTGCTTCCCTTTTTTTTCGTAGTCGTACTTAGCGCCGGCCATAACCACGGTATCACATTTACACACGTCGATACTGAGTCATTCCAATTGACAGTGAAGGCAGCTCTGCGCTCAAACGATGGTTGGCTTTGTTCGGTCGGCAGCAGGTCTTTCGGCAGCTATCCGTCGCGTACGTAGCGCTCGAAGTCGCGCTGGAACTGCTCGCGGCGCGGGTCGTCGGCGAACGGCGCAGCCAGCGCTCGGCGAGGAAGTCGACGATGGCCGCGTGCACGTAGATGTATACTGGTGGTCGGTCTGGACACTCTGCATGCGCTGGTTGCGCAGCCGGCGCGTCTCCTCGTCGACCAGCAGCTCCGTCCGGCCCGTCTCGAGGTGGCCCAGGCTGTTGTCGAGTAGCACCACCGTGCCCGTCCTCCCGATCCCCCGCCGAGCAGTGGATGATTGTCGGCGGAGGCCGCTCCTTCGTCTCCATCGCCGCCAGTCGGTCAAATGCGACGATCTTGTGGCGCAGACGCAAGATCGATTGTCTCGTCGATGGCACGCCCTGGTCGGGCCAAGTCTCCCAGACTACGTGCACTATGGGTCTGGGCGTCGTCGCAGACTTTGACTTGACTGCGCCATCAAGCCGAGTCAGGCTCAGTCGATTGACGACGAGCACGTGATGCGGCTCGTCGAGGAACTCGCGCTGACTGGCGCGAGTCTTGACGACGCGGAAGGAGCCGCTGGCCGCTTGGAAGAGCATGGCGCCAGCCTCGCCCTCCTCTGCCGGCCAATAGTCGGCGCACTTGCGCTGGTTGGACTCGACCGTGAGGCAGAGCATGACGATGAGTCGAGCGCCATGCTCCCACGTCATCTGCCAGAAGTCGGCGACGGTGCTGGCGAGCGGCGCCTGCGTGCAGATGTACTGCTTGTCGCGGCGACAGCCGCGGGCGTACGAGACGTGCACGTAGTCGTTTTCCCCGTCTTGCAGTCGGACTCGGCTGGTGTCCATGCAGTAGATGTTGTGGTAGCGGTTGCGCGCTTTGTTCGCCGCGCACGCGTCGACCGTGGCCAACGCCGGTCGGTAGGCGCGGAGTTGGTCGAACTCGGCCACCAGGCCGCGCACGCCGAGCTGCACGGTCTGCTCAAAGAAGCGCTCCGCCAGGCGCTCGCGTTCGGCCTGGCGCGCCGCGCGTCGGCCGCAGTCGGCCGCCGCCGCCTGAAGGTCTTCTTTGCTGGCAGCGTTCTCCGGACGCTCGTCGAGGGGCGCCGCGCGCTGCTTTCCGCCGTCGGCCCGTCCACCTTCGGCCGACTGACGCCCTTGTTGCGTCGTCGGGCGCTTCTTCCGCCCGGCTTCGCGGCCTCCGGGCGACGCAGGCGTGTTGGGCATTATTTGTCTGTAGTTGTCCTTTCTTCGCTTGCTGATTGCTTTTGAATTGGATTGAGTTGTATAGTTGCAGAAATTATTTGTTGCTACTAGTAAAGTAGTATGTAGGCTAAAGCCGACCGCACGTTCTACCCTGAGCAAAAATGAAAAAAATCGCGTGAATTAGTTTAGTCATCATTGTCAGCTTTTCAGTGCCGCTCAAAACCTCATACAGAAATGGAGAGTGTTGGAGAGGTTCCTTCCCCCAACGATGAACCGATACACCTTTTGCTTCGCTTTTTCTGCTTGTGCAATCTTGCCGTTCGGCAGTCTTCTTCGGACTCTTGCCGACCGCAAGGCTGCAGCTTGCTAAAGTGCACATATCGCCGGCTCCGCTTGCCTGACCGGGAGGGGTTGCCCGTACTCGTGTTTGAATTGGGCGGTGCCGTACTTGCAGTTGAGCATCGTTTATTTCCAGTTGAGCATCGTTAACGCACCGATTGTTGGTGTCGCATGCTTGCGATGTTCAATTCCTAGTGGGACGCCGTGGGACACAGCGGGATCACCGTATCCTTCGCCGAATAGCGTGTTTTTCTGTATTCAAATTCAACTGCATCGCATCACAGTCGCGGAAACAAGCAAAGTATGAAGCGCAAGATCGAGATCGAAGTTTGGGGCATGGACGATGTGCGCGAGATCCTACAAGAAATGCGGAGCGGCACATCAGCGCGAACGGCTCGCTCAGCCGCTGATGAAATTGGCGTGCGGCAGTCGCAGTCACCAATAATTTTACGTAAATGTTTGCCAAAACTTCTTGTTGTCTAGGAGCTGACTGGACACACTGTCAGCAAAAGCGCGGTGGATAGGCGCGTGCGAGATGCCGAGGTTGGCAAGAGGCAGGCGTTCGGAAAGCGCTCAACCACAGACCCGCGACCGCGTTCGACTCCGTCGTCGCTCGCGCTCGGCAGCGGCGTCGACCCTGCTTCGGCTGTCGGCACGCGACCGCAGTCGACCCCGTCGGCGCTCGCGCTCGGCTGCGGCGTCGACCCTGCTTCGGCTGTCCGCACGCGACCGCAGTCGACCCCGTCGGCGCTCGCGCTCGGCTGCGGCGTCGACCCTGCTTCGGCTGTCGCCACGCGACCACAGTCGACCCCGTCGGCGCTCGCGCTCGGCTGCGGCGTCGAGCCTGAGCCGCTGAACAGGGACACCTGCTGCCCCACTTGCAGTGTCAGCGACCGGCGGACCAGCCAGCTGAGCTTGGGAGTGCCGCCGCCGTGCCTGACCGTCCACCTCAAACGGTGTCATTGAACGATTTCCTGTATGCCAATCAGACGCGTTGCTTTGTCACTGAATTGTAGGTTTGACGCAAACTTGAACAAGGTGGGCGTTGCAGTGGATGTGCCCAAGCAGTTGGACGTGGCGCCCTTCGTCAACGCCGCTGTCGCGCAGCAAGGGCCGCTGCCCACCAAGTACCGACTGCGAAGCGTCGTCGTGAGTCCGCGCTCATTTCGCGTTGAGTGACATTCACCACAGCTGCTGGTTTGTTGTGTAGTACATACCACTGGGGGGGGGGCGAGCGTCGACAGCGGCCACTACACGGCGGACTGCTTGGTCGACGAGCTGGGCTCCTGGTGGCGGTTCAACGACAACACCGTCGTGCAGCTTGGCGCCGACGCCGACTGGGCCGCCTTCGACAGCCAGGGCGCCTACCTGCTGTTCTACGACCGGCAGACGTGGTGACACTTGATCTCATGCGCCTCGTTCACATTAAACATCTTTTTATGCGAGTCTCGTGATATTTATTCGCGTAAGAAGGTGCATTTGCGTGTCATCGTCGCCGCCGCCGCAAGGTGCACCGCATACAGACAACGCCATTGCCCGAGGAATTTTGTATATATTCCGTATATTTTGCACGTATTTATCTATACCAACTTCTACGATTAGCACGTTGCACGTACTCGTATTTGAATTGGGCGGTACCGTACCTGCAATTGAACATCGTTTGTTTCCAATTGAACTCCGTTAACGCACCGTTGGTGTTGGAATGGAACATGACAACTGCGGAGGCGCAGTCGTTGAAATCCGCAGTGACGATCTCGACAAAGTATGCAGTCTGCGACCTAACGGCGACGCTTCTTCGTCTCGACTTTTTGGGCAGCACCCAATCAGACGATCAAAATGATCAGAACGTTACAGGGTCTGTCCGTCCGTCGCTAGTGGCCTAAGCCTCGTGTGATGGGGGCCTCAACGAATTGCATTCATTTCAGCGACAAGGTGTTCTGCAAGAACGCTCTGGAGTTGGTCATTGGGCACTATGGAATGTCGGATCGGGTATGCTCAACTGTGTGCGTGAAATTGGGCAGCGCAGCTCAGCCGTCCGTGAGTGTCGCAGACGGCGTGCTCTTTGCGGGCGCACTTGGCGGGAGAGGGCTGTCACAACGACGTGAGCAGCTTTATCGTGACCATCAAGCAGGAGGGCGCCTTGCACGAGGGCTCGAGCGGCTCCCTCGATTGCCTGCCGCTGGTCGCCGACCTCTGCGCGCTCTTCGTGCATACCGGTGAGTTCTGAGCTAAGGCAGCGGGGCGCAGTGAGCACGCGCCATCTGCCGCCTGTCACGTTGCGCCCGCAGGCGACTACGACAGCCGGTACCGCGTGCTGCTGCGTCACGCGTCTGCCCTGCTGGGCGTCCACTTCGATCGCGTCCGCCAGTTCGAGAACAGCGTCGCCCACCTCATGGTCGAGCAGGCCTACGAGGCGTCCGAGTGAGTTCTCACCCAGTCCCACTTCTCTTCGCGTCTGTATCCCGCGCGCGCGCTCGCGTTTGAGACGACTCGACACGGAGGAGACTACTGGCAGGTTTGCCGCGGCGTCGTAGACAGTGTGGCCGTCCTCTCTGTCTGTGCATGTCTCGCTCGACTCCGCGTCGCTTGTTCGTCTTCCCAACTCGACCTCTTGCACCTTGGCTTCTCCTCACCCCGAAGCAGCTCCGTTCCTTTTCAGACAATCAAAAGACGAGCAGAGCAAGAAAGAGAAGGCGCGTCGGCTCAAGAGATACGCTCTGATTGGTGCTTCGGCCGGTGTGGGAGGCATTCTCATTGGTGCGCCGACCGCTGTGCCTGAGCCAGGGGGTTGTGGTGGCGAGTGACGGGCACAGGCTTGACCGGCGGCTTGGCCGCACCGCTGATCGGCGCAGGCGTCGGCGTCCTGGTCGGTGGTGCGGCGGCGACGACGATCGCGTCGGCCGGCGGCGCCGCTGTGATCGCGTCACTCTTTGGCGCCGCCGGCGCCGGACTCACGGGCACGTGCGCACAGCTACGCACAAAAGCAGTCGAGCGTTGCGCTCCGCCATGCAGGCTACAAGATGAACAGACGCGCGGGCTCCATAGAAGAATTCACAGTGGAAACGCTGACCGACTCGGGAAAGGCGCTCAGCTGCGTTCTCGTCGTCACTGGCTGGATAAAGGAGAAGGTGGTTGTTGTTTCTGATCTTGTTGAGATGTCCCAGCGAGGGGTCGTTGAAATGCAGCGTGTGGAGGGTGTCTTCAGCGCGCCGATGCCTTTCTGAAGCCCTGGCGCTGTTTGGCGGCCTCTTCGGAGCAGTACTCGCTGAGGTACGAGTCGGAGTACCTGCTGGAATTCGGACGCGGCCTCGAGTATCTGATGACGGCTGCGGCGAGTTACGCGATTCAAAAGGCGCTGCTCGATACTGTCCTTGCAGGTGGGCGCGCGCGCCGTGACTGCGTAGCGTCGGCTGAGCGCCGCGCGCTTCTCCAGGCTTGGTGGCCGCGGTCGCTTGGCCCGTGGCGCTGGTGTCGGCCGCTTCCGTCATCGACAACCCCTGGTCGATCTGCGCGGAGCGGGCGAAGCAGGCGGGCTACGAGCTGGCCGCGCTGCTGCTGGGCCGCCGCCACGGCCGGCGGCCCGTCACGCTCGTCGGCTACAGTCTGGGAGCGCGGCTGCTCTTCCACGCGCTGCTCGAGATGAGCGCCGCCGCCGACTGCGAGGGCATCGTCGAGGACGTCGTCCTGCTGGGCGCGCCCGTCGACGGCTCGCCCTCGGACTGGCGACGCGTGAGTCGCGTCGTCGGAGGCCGCGTCGTCAACGGCTACTGCACCACCGACTGGATACTCAAGTTCCTCTACCGCACTGTCTCCGCCCAGTGGACCATCGCCGGCATCGCGCCCGTCGAGTGCAGTGGCGAGCGCAAAATCACCAACGTCAACCTCTCGCACATTGTACGTCTCGAATTCTGACGAAATGTCGGAATGGGCGCTAAGCGAGCCATTGTACACGACGACTGACTCCAGATCAGCGGCCACATGGACTACGAGCCGCGACTGTCGGAGGCGCTGAAATGCGTGGGACTGCCAGTCGACGACAGCGTGCCGTTGACGAAGCTCGAGACGCCGTCCAGCTCCAATCTCCAGCTCTTCCGCGAGCCGCAAGGCCAGGAACCGACACTCAACAACGACTAAACGCGTTCAACCGACGTCGCTTCCAAAGCCCATCGTCTACCGGTACCGCCGTCACGACATATCGCCCGCTGCTTTACTACAAGATTCGTCCAGTCGGCAACGTTTGCTGTGGTCTCTCCCTTTCTGTGATCCTGGTGCCTTCTTGCTCTCCACCCCCCCCCCCTGTCCACCCTCGACGAAACGTTGGTGTCTAACATTGTTGCGCTCTGTGCCTGTCTGCCTGTCGGCTGTGTTCTCGAAACTCGATTGTACTGCACAGTGCACAATACTGCCAGCTGTTTCGAATGGCAAGAGGATGACCAGCGTGTGTCACTGTGTACTGCATTCGTATTGAAGCCAGCTGCATAAAATGATAATTACTGCTACGAATTTTCTGCTGCTGAAATTGTTTAGCGCGGCTGCTCGGGTTCAATTCGTACGGCACTTGTGTACATGGATATGCAAATAAGCGAAGAATACCTACCATACTCTGCTCCTATCGTACTTAAGTAATTTCATACAAATGAATATGCAAATAAGGCACTTCGCAGACATATCATACCATACCGTAACCATCATCTTTCAACCCTCATCACAACTTCATAAACACGGCGAGAAAAGATCGCCGTTCAGACAAATATCCATCTACAAAAAGGCTAGTATTGTGCGTCGCGGCGCGTATAGCGGTCATTGCCGGAATCTGTTCTCGATACCGACACAATGCACACGGCCACTAGACGGTAACAGTCGCTACTGACGGAGGCAGGGGGTAAAGCGTTATGCGTCACACGATTACACGAACCAACAGCAGTGCAAGATCATGCGCAGCACTAGTTAGTCTCGACAAGCAAGAACTCGCAGCGACTGAGTTGTGACTAGACAGGCTCAACAGCGGCCCCGTTTGGAGAGCTACTCATACGTAGCTTTCGTTCTTCCGCAGCGCAAAGTGTGGCTCGTATGCAGTCGGTTTGGCGTTAGCCGACGGGTCGTGGCGGGCCTGTCGGTGGCGGTCGAGCTCTGAGACGAGCGCGTCCCTCTGCGAGACGACGAGCAGCATCTCCTCCAGAAGATGCTGCTCTTGCTGAAATTTCACGAGTAGTGAGTGAGTGCGGGCGCAGGCAGCAGCCAACCAACCTGTAGATCGGCGCCGAACTGTTCGTCGGAGGCGCGGCTGCCAGAGAGGAAGAAGCGGTCTGCGTGCAGTCGGCGTAGTCGCGCCTGCAGCGCGGCGTGCTGGTGCTCCAGGTCGAGCTCGCGGCCGCGCAGCGTCGCCCACGTCAGCGAGCCGCGCAGCAGACGCTCCTCCGCGAGAAGCGCAGTCCACTCGTCCAGCAGAGCAACGGTCGTCCTCTCTGAGACGCGCGCGACCAGTCACACCACCGCCGACCAGTTACACTCGCCGCAGAGACACTACTACCGTGTTCGAGTCTCTTCTCCAGGGCGACGCCTCGGGCAGTGAGCTGGGCCAGCTGGCGCGACACCTCCTGTCGGCGCGTCTCCAGTTCCAGCGCCTCGAGAAGGCGCGCTTGCTCCTTCTGCTGGAAGAGGCGCTCGGCAGCCTTCTCGATGCGTCGAACCTCTCGCGAGGTCACTGCTCTCCGCTCTTGCTGCTGCTGCCTTGTCGACTCGGCCTGCTCCGGGGAGGGCGGCGCCAGACTCGTCTCGCTGATGCTTGCCCTCATGGCGCTGGGCAGCACCGACGACGACTCATCGGCGGCACGCTCGTCGTCGTCATCATCTGCGCAGCCGTTCGTCTTCCCGACTGGCGGAGACGTGGAGGCCATCATTGCTTCCGTTCGCTTTGAGCAGGCTACGCCGGGTGACTTCGACTTGCGTCTCTTGTACCGCAGTGCGCCCAGCTTATTCAATATGCCCGCTTCTTTGGACGACTCGCTGTGCACGACGCTCGCCTCGACTTCCTGAACGGTAGGTATGATGAGATACTTTGAATCGCGCCGGCCGGACGCCAACCACTCGACCGACCCCTGAGCTCCCAACATCCGACGATGCCGAGTTGCGCTTATTGTGAAAGAGACGAGAGATTAGAGAAGGGGGGCTCGTGACGAGTTGCGCAGCAGTCGCATCGCCTTGTTCGTCCTCAGGCCCACTACCGTGAGGCGGTGGCGGTTCGGTGGCGACGGGCGGCGAGAGGAGCGGCGGCGCGGACTTGCGTTCGACCGCCTTGTCGCCGGCGCGCGCCGACTGGGCGGCGCCGGAGAGGCCCAGCTCTTCGTCCGACTTGAGGCGAGCTCGGCGCCGCGCCTCCTCTCGCAGGGCGGCCAGCTGGCTCGCCTTCCGCTACAAGAAGACACAGACGTCGACTGAGGGCGCCGCGTGCCGAAGGGACGCACCTGACGGATCTGCTCCTCGTCAACGCCCGTCTGGTCGGCATTCGCTGCTTCCGAGGGCGTCGCGAAGGGGGGCGAGCAGGGCAGCGACGCGTCGCCTCTTTCGGGAGTATAAAATACGGTGCTGTTCGCCTCCTCGCCCAACTGAGTCAGCGGAGACGACGGCGCGCCGTTGGAATGGGCGGTGCCGCCGCGCCGTCGTCTGCGCAAGAACGTGACGGCCAACGCAGAGGCCTTTTCTCTCGTGAAAGGCGACTGGTCCTCGACTATGGTCTTCTCCAGTTCGTTTAGTTCACCATCGGACAACTCGCCGTCTAGAATGGTTCCGCCCGCCTCTACAAGGATCGCGACGTCCGTGCGTGAACGGCCGCACCTGTCGAACTCTGCGACGGCTCCTCCGACAGCTCGTCGTCAATCGCTTCGTCGTCGGTCGTGGCCGCGGACGACGAAGCGCTGCCACCGAAGTCGACCTCGGCGGAAGTGTTCTCGCAGTAGCGATTGAGTGGCACGTGTCCTCCTTTCTGGCTTTGTTCTCCCAGTTCGGAAGTCGACATGGACGGCTCGAACGGTCTCGACTCGTCGGTCTGAGAAGGGCCCGAACGCGGGGGCACTGCCGCGTCGTTGGGAAGGGCGTGGCCGTCGACAGCCTCCTTCGCCTTGGCGGCCATGCGGTCGGCAGTGTTGGAGAGCAGCGAGTTGGGCGACATGCGGGAGACGAGCTGGCGGGGCACTGCCGCCTTCTTCAGTCTCTCCATCTTCTCGTGCAGCGGCACGTGCATGTGCAGACTGCAGTAGTAGAGCGGCGTCGACGACGACGCCACGCCCTCGAGCGCCTCCTCCGCCTGCCGGTCCCGTCCGTAGCTGTTGAGGCGCAGAGGAGAGTTACAGTGAGCGCAGCTGAACGCGGAACGCGCACTCGACGCGACGCAGACAGCCGACAAAGGTCTGTCCACCGAAAGCAGCGGGCGTGCACGAAGGTGCCCTCGACGCAGACGCGCTCGGCGAGGTAGACGCGCTCGTTGCACTTGCGGCACAGCGGCTGGCTTTGCGCGGCCACCGACACCGTCTGCGAAGGAGGCCTCCAGCCGGCAGAGCCCTGTCGTCACACATAGCTGACGCAATCAGTCCGCCAGTTGGGCGGCACATTGAGCGACCATACAGTTTTGGGCGGCACTGGCGGAGGTGAGGCTGGCGCCTTGGAGGGCCGGGCAGGGGCGACCCGATCGTGTCGGCTGACGAGCGCCGAGACGGGCGTCAGTCCATTGACGTCGGAGGCGCGCAGCTGGGCGTCGGCCTTCTTCAGACGACGATCGATCTCGTCGAACCGCGACGGAGGGGTCTCGAAATTGCCCTCGGCCAGTTTGCGAGACGCCGCCGCGTTGGCGCGCACGATCTAGCAAGACGGCAGGCGCGCTAGTCCCTCCTACCTTCCAACGGAGTCGTCGAAATGGCCGCGTACCTTTTCGTCGAGAGTGGTCAAGGCGGTTGGTCGGTCGCCGGCGCCGGCGCCGTCACGATTGTAGAGGACGCCCATGGCGGTCTTCTGCAGCCGTTGTTCCATGTCCTCTAGCTCGCAGGGCTCTATGCGTCGCGTCCGCACGCCGGCCTCGCGTCGCTTGCGCCGGTACAGCTCCTCCTTCTCCGTGCGCGCCCTCTCGCCCGTCACCAGGCCCTCGACGGTCGCCAGCCGGTCGGGGTGGAGTCGCGACACCGACAGCTTCGGCGCGCCCCACGCCTCCGCCGACTCGCGCAGACCGCCGTCGGGACGGAAGACCGCCTCCTGCAGGGCGCGCGTCTTCGACTGCGCCCGCCGACGCTCCTCCTTGCCGCTGTCGACGAGCGCCGTCTCGTTCTCCTTGCCGCGCTCCGCGCCCGTCCATTCGGCCAGTATGCTCTCGATCTCGCGCTCCGTTAGCTGATTCAGTGAGGAGGCCAACGCCGCCTCTTCCCAGCCCTCGGCACCGCTCGCCGCCGCCGTCGCCGCCGCAGCCGCCTTGCACGGTGGACGTTTCCTCTTGTTCGTCGGCACCGACTCGCCGACCGCGCACTCGGCGGGCTGTTTGCGGCGAGCGGAAGTGGGCGCCGAGTGGGCGGCGGTCGACTTGCGCAGTCGACGCTTCAAGTGTCCCATGAGAGCGTAGAGAAAGTGCAGCTTGGAACTGGCCAAGTCGTCGTCAACAGTCAAGGCGAACTCCTCGCTGATCCACCTCCAGACGCTCTCGGTGGGAGCGGCAGAGTACCACGGAGAGAGCAGATTGAGCAGCGTTTCCTCGCAGAGCTGTGGACAAGAGAAAAGACAGGTGGGCGGTGTGGACAAGAGACAAAGAATGTTGGAGCTGGCACGCACGACGTCGTCGAGATTGTCGAGTGTGGGGCAGGGCCGCGAGGAGGCGGATGCGAGCAGGCCCTGGTAGAACTGGAGGCACTCGAGAGACTTCCACGCAACGGCGTCTTCGGGCGCAGTGCAGCCCAGCTCGTGCAAGGGGTCGTCGACGAGCCGCTCGTGCCAGTTGAACGTCGACGCAAAGTCGCTGTCGACCAGCTGTCGGAACTGGTCCGGGTTGGTGCCCGCCTGGTTGACGAAGCGATAGCGACTCCACGGATCGATCGAGTACTGCAAAGCGCGCCCACCCACAGACTGTCGACAGCGCAGAGAGGAAGGCGAAAGCGGCGCACCTGATGAATCCTCTTGTCGAGCGTTTCCGGCGTCGTCTGTCCCAATAGTCGGTAGATCGTCTCGCGTTCGGCCAGCACCTCGAGAGGCGTCGTCTTGCCCAGGCAGTAGTTGCGCAGCGCCCACGCCGTGTCGAAGACGCCGAGAAAGCCACGGGCGCATCCCGAGCCAGTCGGCCAGAATGGCTGAAGTCTCTGGCCCGTTCACTCCACGTGACGCATTCAAGGGCCAAGCCGGTTGACGGTGTGCACTGCCCACCTCGTGCAGAGTGTCGCCGACGACGGCGGTGAAGAGGCGGGCGCCGGCGCGCTCGAATAGGCGGCAGGCGTTCTCGGCCGAGTAGAAGGAGGTGAAGTCGAAGAGGG
Organism: Paralinhomoeus sp. GSCO2_6; assembly: GCA_030248085.1. Taxonomy (NCBI): domain Eukaryota; kingdom Metazoa; phylum Nematoda; class Chromadorea; order Monhysterida; family Linhomoeidae; genus Paralinhomoeus; species Paralinhomoeus sp. GSCO2_6. The sequence goes on from JASAMY010002390.1 coordinate 46,545, forward strand.
CGGCGTCGGGCTCGCCGCGGTGGTTGGGCGCGTACCGGAGCTCGGGTAGGCGATTCTCCGTCGCCCAGTCGGCCGCCTGTCGACTGAACTCCTGCAGCGCCGACTGGCTCACGTTGGCCGTCGACAGCAGCTGAGTCACGTCCTCGTGGTCCTGACCGACGACGCAGGCCGACACTCGTGCTAGGCGCTAGGCGACAGGGCTGGGCCACTCACGGCTAGCAGTACGCCCTTCTCGAGGAGACTCTGCTTCTTGGCGCACATGACGAAGTAGTGCGTCTCGTCCTTGTAGTAGACGATGTTCTCCAGGTCCACGCCCGTCGCGGCGCGCAGGTCCTTGAAGAACTGCTGGTTGAAGATGAACGCCACTCCGCTAAGCGACAGCACGTAGAACGCGTGGACAGAGGAAATAGTAAAGCGAGTGCTGGTTGGTTTGGTCGACGGACCTGATTTCCTCGACGCGCTCCTCCTCCTGGCTGCGTCGATTCACGAAGTTGGCCGTGAGACCGATCGCGAGTTTGCCTCTCATTTCTCGCTTTGGAAAGCCTGAATAAAGAGAAAAACCACTGGGCAGAAGCTCGGCGAATGGGAGCGAGTGCAAACCTGGCAGAGTGTTCTGTTTGCCGTCGGCGGCGACGACCGCGTCAAAGGCGACGGCGGCGAGGCTGTGCGCCGGCGGGGAGAAGCCGCACGTCCACTGGGGCTTGCCGTCCGAATCGGCGCTCGGCGGCGCCACGAGACCTTGGAACTCGACTCCCGGGAAGAAGCGGACGCCCAGCACCAGCGCTGTTTTGAGTAGAATCAATTGCAGCTGCCGGATACCTGCAGAAGAGGGGTGAGAGTCGAATGCGAGCACAGCCTAACTCCATGCAGGGAGGGCGGGTGGACAGCGCACTGATGTGGTCGATGGCTCCGCCGCAGAAGCGCGGATAGAAGAGCTTCGCGCCGAGATTCTTGAGGTCGGCGATGACGAAAGGCCAGAGATGGAGGACGTTGTTCCGAGAGAAGCTCGCGCGCTTCTCCGCGACCACCACGGAAGCGCCGAGCAGTGCCAGTTCCACAGCGGCGCGCAGACCGCACGGTCCTCCGCCCACGACGAGCACCTGAAGCGCTGAGACCGATGCATGCGCCATGTCGGCTTCGCTCGGAGCATGACGTCACCCTCAGTCCGGCGCACGCCCTGCTGCCGCTCGACTTGCCGGCGTACTCCTTCTGGGAGGCTCGCTTCTCCAGCAACGTCCACAGCTTCTGCGCCTTCCAGCATCTCACGGCGCGCTTCAGCCTACTCGCCCCAGCTACCACGTCCACACGCACTATGGCAGCAAGCATAGAGAATACCTGAGAAAGACGTGAAAGGCGGTGGCATCGTCGTCGCAAGAGGTGAGAAGCGCCGAGATTCGACCAAAGGCCAGCAACACGTCGGACACGCTCGAAGCTGCCACAAACGCCTCGAACAAATCCGACGGCACAGCGACTTTGGCCGACAACGGCGTTCCACCGCCGGTCATTTTGGTGAGTCAACTGCTAGCAGGCAGTCCGCAAATGACTAGGTACGTACAAACAACAGTCGCCTGCGCCTTTGACTTTGCGAGCGTCATTGCGTTTCGGTTGTGGGAAAGAGTAGCAGCGCTACGTTAGTCATAGTCGTACGAACCACAATGTCTGTCTGTGTGTGTGCAAAGGGTTGCGTCGCAAGCGAGTTCCACCGCGCAGTGGACACCGCGGCAGCAGCTAGAAAAGCAAATATTGAACTTCTCCATACCTGCAGTTGCGCGAACGTTGGCAACAATGCTGGGTGGTCAGTGGCCGCCAATGGCGACACCCGGCTGTCCTGTTACGTGTCAGTCTGCTAGTCTGTCGGTCTGTAATGCCGCTACAGTCGAGTGATGACTACGACCTTTCAACAGAGAACGTCAACAGCGCAGCAGTCGGCGTCAATCAGGACCTGGACTGCCGCCTGGGGTACCACTCGGCCGCAGTGGTGGTGGAAGCGTCTTTGTTGCGAAAGATGCGGTAGTAGACGATGACGGCGAGG